>CAJPEV010000763.1:0-59056 GCA_905338385.1 Darwinula stevensoni | reverse complement strand
TCTTTGATGATCTTGGAAACTTGCGGCTGGGAGATCTCGAACTGCCGAGCCAGTTCAGCTTGCGTCTTCTTTTCGTCTTGATGGGCACTCAGAACTGCAATCTTCTCGGCCAAGCTGAGGTCCTTCCTTCTCCCCATGGTGAACTCGGAATGAGCAGATCTGTTGCTTAGAGGCTTTATTTATTGCCCAAGTGAACTTGCTTCCACTTTCACCTGAGGTCAGGTCGTCTCCACATCTGCGGCCTATATTTACACCCTAATTTCCAGGAAGGGGTGGTTCCACGAAGCATGAGGGTGGGAACTGGGAAAGAGGGTCGGTGGGGATTTTCCAAGAATGTACAAGGAAAAAATAAGCCATTTGTTCCTCAGAAGATAAAGAAAATTATTTTACCATCCAGGAAAGTTTTATTCCTTTAAGCGAATTATTCTAATAACCGTATTCCATTATGCGATGTTTTTTATAATGCGTCCTTTGGATGAAAAATCGGGACCGGGCAATGGTATTCCATTAAGCGGAGTATTCTATTAAGCGGTATTCCATTATGCGGAGTCGACTGTATATGATATATATCAATATAATAACCTAATAATTTAATTTAGCTCCTATTTAATCAAACCCGGATTTAATTGCGCACTCAAAAGCAACCTAGTCATTTTCATTGAATTTGATGACTGATCTCCCTATGATTTATCTGCACCTGAACTGCTGCGATTAATTTTCGCTCTTAAAAAAAAATAATTGTATTAAACACCCTGAAGGTAGGCTCCATTATGACAGGGTTGCAAACTTTTATTCTGGATTCCGCCAAGATAAGTCAATTGCGCCAAATCTGGACTCTACAGGGTGAGCCATAACATCTCATACAAATTTCAATACAGGCTAAAAGAACTGAAGCACTCCCAATTCTTTTGTTGCTCGTTTGTTCCAACCAACCTGTATACTGCATATGCGTGGACAAAATTTCAATATTGTGCTGCTTTATGCTTTGCGTTATGGACGCCTTTATGTTCTCCTAGCTCGTAAATGATTTCCTAGGAAGAAAAACGCTACACGAGGTGCGATTAAAAAGTTTCGGGAATTGACCGCTAGAGTGCCACCAGTTGAACCTAACATTAAAACGTAGTGTAGGAGTAGTGATGGGTTCGTTATGTTTCAAATTATATGACCTTGACCAATGTAGTTCAGTTGGCTCCCAGAGCAGTTTAAGTGAGGTCGTGTCTAATTGCGTCTGCGATGAGCCTTCACGAGCAAAGAGTTTGTGTGAAATTTTGCGTTAAATTGGGCAAAAAAACCATCAGAAACTTGTCAAATGCTGACGCAAGTTTATGGCGAGGACGCAATGAGCAAAACAAGAGTTTACGAGTGGCATAAAAAATTTAAGGACGGGTTGGAAAGCACTGAAGACGCAGAACGTTCGGGTCGTCCTTCAACAGCAAGAACAGATGAACACATTGCCCTCATCAGTGACCTCATTCGGTCGGATTGGCGAATGACCATCCTTGATGTAGTAAACCTTACGAACCTCTCCTATGGCAGCTGCCAAAGGATTCTGACAGAGGATTTGAACATGCGGCGCATTTCTGCGAAGTTTATCCCACGTCTTTTGTGTGAGGAACAAAAGCAGAACCGAATCGATGCCTGCCAGGAATGGATCGGACAATTCGAAATTGACTGGGACTTTTTTTTAAATCGAAGGTCACCACAATCTTGGGTTTATGGCTACGACCCTGAGACGAAACAACAATCATCACAGTGGAAGAACCTTGGTTCCCCACGGCCGAAGAAAACTCGTCAAGTGAGATCCAACGTGTGAAGTGCATGATCATCGTTTTTCTCGAAATGGAAGGGATCGTTCATAAGGAATTCGTGCCGCAAGGCCAAACTGTGAATCAAGTATTCTATCAAGACGTTTTAAGACGGTTACGAGAGGACGCGCGAAGAAAGAGACCGCAGAAATGGAGCAGCGGCGAATGGTTCCTTCACCACGACGACGTCCCCTCTCACACTGCCTTGTCTGTGCGCACGTTTCTCGCAAAAAATCAGATGGTGACGCTCAAGCATCCTCTCTACTCGCCCGATTTAGCACCTTCAGACTTCTTTTGTTTCAAAAAATGAAAACCAAGTTGAAAGGGCGTCGTTTTAACAGCGTAGAAGAGATTCAACAGGAAACGCTGGCGGTACTGAGCAATATCCCTCAGTTGGAGTTCCAGCGCTGTTTTGAAACATGGAAGGACCGGTGGACTCGCTGTATCAACTGCGGAGGGGACTATTTTGAAGACCATGCATATTATTTTGTATTTTATATTTTGCATTGTTTATCAATAAATTCCCGAAACTTTTAGATCGCATCTCAATCTTTCCACAAACGTGGAAAAGCATCACACTCTAGCGACGTATCACCATGGGGGAATCTTTTTCTAATATAGGTGGAAAGCGGATACCGAGTTCTCCTAGCTCTCATACAGTTTCATAGGAAGAAATAATTTTTTTTATTTCCCTTGAAAGAATCATAAGCAACTAAAACTACCTGAGTTTGGTTTCTTCCTGGAGGACTTCCTTCAGTGAAAACCCACCATAGATGCGGACTCTTACTGACCAACACGAATAAATCTTCGAAGAACCGCCAAGAGGGAACGGCCACAAACAACGTCCAGTTGCAGGAAGACGGCGTGCGGCCGCACGCATTGCGAAGACCATTCAAGATTGCAGCACCTGGGTTGAACACGACGCCCACACCTGCCGGACAGTCTGGACTTGGTACCTTGCGACTATCACCTCTTTGGGCATTTTAAAAAGGCAATAACTGAGGAGCATTATCCGGGTGATGCATTTCAGCAGTCGCTGTTAGAATGTGGCTTCGCGAACAGGAAGATTCTTTCGATCATGATGTAATTCACGAACTTCAAAAGTTCCACTGGCTGGTCCAATTGTGGTTCCCACCATGAAAAAGTATTTCAAGCATTGGAGGCCTCCAATTGATCCTGTCAAGCTGATGAAGACATGGAAGGACCTGCTGCATGATCACGTGTCCCGTAGGGGATCGTCAGCTTCTGACGATCCCTATCAACAGCTGATCTGGGAAGCCTGGCTTCCGCCTGTACGATCTGCTTTAGGGTCAGTTGGAGTTTCCCAATTCTTGTCATATTCCAATGACGTTGGTTGCATCTGTTCAGGAACTGGCAGGTTTGTGAATGTGAAGGTGTCTCGCAACTGTGGAGGAGTGGCTGCCTCTGCTTCAATTGGTGCTTGACCAACTGATAATGCCAAAAATTCAAATAGAAGTGAATGTATGGAATCCATCAACAGAGTGCCCATTCTTACTTAGATTCACCCTTTCCAGAGTCAGCACCTTTCCTTTCCTTGATGATACTTCCATCATGATACCAAAAAGACATTTTGAATAATGTTCCTTTTGCCTTCAGACAGACGTTTAGAGATCGCGTATCCTATCATCAGGGGGAAGTTGGGCTCAGCATTGGCGAATTGGCATCCAAGTGATTGTTCGGCAAAGCTCTTCCTCCAACCATGGTTGAATGCTTGGGATAAAGGAACAACAGAAGCCTTTCTTCTTCGACAATTGTCCCAAAGCTTCAAGTGGTGCTTGAAGTGTTTTTCATTAATCCACAGCTGTAGCGACTTCGTCAGGCCCTCATGTTTCTTTCCAAAGTGGCCTCAATTGAAACTTTCTACACTGCAAGGAAGAGATATTCAGAAATATTTTGTTCTCTCTCCCTCTGTTAAAAATAATATTTTCTGACTATTCTTCAGATCCCTGTTGCATGGCTGAATCACCAGCCATCATTTGAAGAAGTGAGGCAATGGTAACTTGGCTGGTAGCGGTTCATTCTTGAATCTTTGATGTCATCCCATGATCCAAAGTGAGCTGCTTCTTGGTGTTGGAGTATGAACTACCATTTTTTTTTAGAGAGAGAGTTGGTATGACAAGTTTGTCTTTTAAAACTTAACGTGAATGCAATTTTTTAACTGTCATTTCCCTAGTGCGATCAATTTCGCACGTTTTACCAAAAATGTTTGCACCATATCATTTATTTCTAGGACAAACTTAACAAATCTCAAAAACATGTATATGCATAGTGGTACACTTTGATTACCTAAAATGCACAAAATCACATGTACAATGTCTGATATTGCTCCAAGTGTGACCATCATCTTCGAAAACACAATTTCCTTCTCATTCATCGATCTCTTTCTTTGACTGTTGTTCACGTTTGCCTAAATGTCGCAGACAGCTGATGCGCAGCACTCTTGTTTTCATTATTATATGGCCAAATAAAACGGAGTCCTACGCCATTTATGTGAAATTTCGACAACTTAGTTTGCAAGGAGTATTATGTATTAACAGCCGTGGGACGTATATCTACGGCTCAGTGATTAAAAATGCATTGAAACTGCAGGCACGTACATATACGTCTGCAGCACGTCAAGTGTTAAATAACACATAACCTGAATGGATGAATGAACCTTGGAAATGATGCAGAGCAGCAGCAAGACCCATCCCATCTCATCAACTAGAATGTTTCAACCCCCCCCTCACCCTGTTCCTTCAGTAGCTATTCATTATTGAAACCAGCAGGTAAATCTTTGCAACTGTCATGCACCTCTTCTCTTGAAGATTATCTCAAAGACCCCCATTGTGAATGAAAACTTTTCCATAGACATTGGTCAGAGGAGTGCAGATGCATGGTGCCGTACCCCAGGGCTTCAAGGAGGTGGTCGAGACGCGATGCGAGGAGGGGGGGATCCTCTTCCATCCCGTACCCGGCAAGTTCTACGAGGGGAAGCCCATCTATCGCCGTGGAGGGGTTCAGATCAACATCGATCGCAGTGCGATATTCCTTTTCCAAAATGGGGTGTGGGTTCCCACTTTCTTGCAGAAGTGTCTTGACTTACTTACCTCCGGCATTCCCTCAATATGTTCGGATGCCATGTATGCCGGAATGCGAATAATAGAGAGCATGAGATGGATTGGTCTTTAAAGACCAATCCATGCAATCCAGTAATGACATTTTGTGATTCTTTACCAGAGATGAAGAATGCTCTCATATATATATTTGAAAATAAATGTTTCACAAATACTTCAGGAAGATGTGAGTTAGCCAAGGATCACTGCTCATTGCTGAAGACCGAGTTCGGCGATGGTCATATTTTTTATCACATATTTTTGTATTTTCCCTGTGACTGTCATTGGGAACTTATCCTTAATGAGGATATACTTAGGGATTTTGAAATGAGAGATCTTCCCTCGACAGTAGGCATGGATTTCTTCGGGCAGCACTGTGCGATTCTCCTTGAGTCGAACCCAAGCACATATCTCTTCGCCCATTCTCGGGTCCGGAACCCCAACGACTTGGGCCTCGGCTATTTCGGGATGCGTGTGAAGGAATTCCTCGATCTCTCTGGGGTAAATGTTTTCCCCACCCCGGATGATAAGGTCCTTCTTCCGACCGATGATACGAAGATAACCTCTCTCATCGAGGATCCCTAGGTCTCCGGTCTTGAGCCAGCCGGCAGGGGTCAGTATCTCCTTTGTCTTTTCCTCATCCCCCCAATATCCCAAGAAATTGCAATAACCTCGGATCCAGATCTCTCCCATATCCCCCTGGTTCACGACTTTTTCGTTGTCGTCGACCAGAAGACATTCCACGTGGTCGGTGGGCTTGCCCACTGTGGTCGAACGAATTTCCACCGAATCGTCAGGGAAAGTCTGGAACGAACACGGGCTCGTTTCGGTCATGCCAAAGAAAATGGAGAAGCGTTCCATGTGCATCTCCTTGATGACTTTTCTAACCAACGGCTCGGGACAAGGTGACCCAGCCATGGCCCCAGTTTCAAGGCACTTCAGGTCGTACGAGTTAAAGTCATTCACAAGAAGCATGTCCACGAACATGGTAGGAGTGCCATAGATGGAATTACAACGATGAGAGTGCACCGCCTGCAAGGCTGCTTGGGGATCAAATCCGGGAGAGGGCAGAACCACGGTACCGCCGTGAATGAGACCAGCCAGAACACCCAAAACACAACCAAAGCAATGATAAAGAGGAACGGGGAGACAGATCACAGGCGGGCGTTGGTCGTATCCGATCCGACGACCCACAAAATAAGCATTGTTCAAGATGTTGAAGTGCGACAAAGTGGCTGCTTTAGGTTTCCCCGTCGTCCCCGACGTGAATTGAATGTTGCAAGGGTCACTGAATTGCACTCGAACTTCACACTCGTCCAGATGTTCCTGGTTCTTCTGTTCCTCGCCCATCTCCATCACGTGCTCCAATCGAAATGTCCCAGGGAGCTCCTTTTCGGAAATCATCATCAATGACTTTAGAGAAGGCAACTTCTTGGCTTGGATCTCACCCGGGAGGCACTTTTCCAACTCTGGGGCGATCCGGGCCACCATGCTGTAGTAATCCTGGCTCTTGTATTGCTCGGCACTCACCAGAGCCTTGATGCCGACCTTGTTGATGCAATACTCCAATTCCGAGACTTGATAGGCGGGATTCACGTTGACGAGAACCAAACCGCCCGTCGAAGCCGCCATCATGGTGAGATACCACTCGTAGGAATTCGGCCCCCATATCCCGATCCGATCACCCGGCTTCAGCCCCGTCGCCAGAAACCCCGCTGCCAGTAGACGCGATTCCTTGTGGATATCTTCGAACGTCTTCACCGTGTCCTGATACACTGATATGCAAGCGGGTTTCTGGCCGTGTTTCTCGGCGCTAGTTCGCAGGAATTCTCCGATGGTGGTCGGCAGGAACTTGGCCAGACTCGGGCAGAAGGCGTAGCTGATGGCCTTACGGATGCCCCAGGCCGTCACCACTGCTCCTGGCATCCTCTCGTGCCCGCGACCAGAAAACGCAAGAATGGAAGATCGCCCAAGATCTCACAACGAAAAAGGGAGAGAAACGGAAGAACGAGAGGAGGGAGAACGTCTCGGACCAAAATGAGGCGGAGAGATGCCAAGGCCGTTGGAGATCCCCAAGGGGTTTTTCTCCCTTGAGCTCACTGTACGCGAACAGCTGCGCATTTACTTCCAGTATCCGCCTTCTCTTTCTTCACTCTCAAGAAATAAACAAGAAGGCAAACAACGCAGAAAAGTCAAAGTGCGTCGGATGACGACGGAAGTGGGAGACTATACACAGTATTATGAACATTAATGGCACTAACAATTTTCCCATGGATTTTATCCAGTATTTTTTTTATTCGAATGAAAGACGCAACCATGCGACCCCAATAATCTGCGCACATACGCTGACACATCAGTCATGGTCCCTGCAATTTGTTTAGCAATTTCGATTCTCATCGGAAAAGTTGAAAAAGACTGGGTGCAATAATTTTCCAAAATATTGTTAGACCTAGTCCTGAATCTCGATTTTCATACCTGAAAGGCAATATATGATCCCATGACACGTTTAGCCGCGCAAAGGTAGCTGCCTAGACTGTATGTCAAATTACAGAATCAAGAGAGACCTCCAAGCTCCTCCACGGGCAAGATGTGGAGACAGGTTGAATTATCATGTTGCATTTCGGTCGTGACCGGTCCTCTCTCTTTGACAGCTCTCCACAACGGTGTGCCAATCCAGTCGGGGCTGGGTGACCACTCAAATATGTGAAGTCCGACACAAGCAACCAAGCATTGGAAATTCTTCAACGATGGGTACATCTGGGAACGTCGACGAAGGTGGTCCGAGTAAACTACTCTTTACAAAAAAAACAATTAAACAGCCACTTCCCAATGGAAATGGCGAAGTGATCAAAAAAAGTCTGGCTACTATTCATTCTCATAGGACGCCATAGCGACAATGTGACGAAATCATTTTCGGTTAAGTACAACAACAATCATAAAGCCACGGGGGGAAAGTTCCTTCAATTAAGGGTAATTCGTTGCCTTGAAAAATTTTTTCGTGAAAATACGTACCATGAAACTGGCTCAACAATAATACAGGGTGTCCTAACAAATCGTAACGATTTGATTTTTAAATAACTTTTTAAATACTGCACCAATTCAGATAATGTAGAGATATTTTTGTAATGCGTTTCAAGAGAATTTTCAGACACCTATTTGAGCGCAAACGGTCATGAATAAATGAACTCACGGCAGTCATAGCAAGCACCACACTTTGGCGTTGCTGCTCTCATTTTCTGCCGCCTGCTTGCGTGTGTTAATGTGAGCTAATTACATGTACGGTCTCTCAGAGTTAAGAGAAATGGAATAAGCATTGGAAAGAGTCAGCAACGGAGATACCAGGCAGAAATTCGCGATGATATGCAAGAAGCGAAACGGTGATGATCGATCGGCAAAGTTGATTGAATCATCCCATCCGAACGATATAGAATCAATGAGGGGCATTATCAGGGAGACATAACAACACCAAAATTGGCAATATTGACGAAGAAATTTAGCCAGAAGCCGCTATTTGCCAAATATGATTGCAAGCCAACCTGGAACCTTTAAGGGGACTGTGGCTTAACCCAATGTTAAGAATATAAAGGGAAACCAGCCAATACACCATGAATGAGCCTGTTCCTTTTACCAATGTCACGCCAATAAAGGAAAACGCCATGAAAAATTTTCATGTTGCTGTATCGAAGCACGATGAGGACGGAGTACCACAGATCCAAAATTATTCCCAGGACATAATCAAGGATGGAGCCAACAGATCCGGTCGAGAAATTCTTCTAAGCATCGCATTTATTCAAAACAAAGTAAATCTGACAATTGTGCTCAATCGAAAACGGAGTTGCCAAGAACCAACTTCATTCCCAGGTCATGACTAAGAAGGGAGTCATTAGATAAATCCGGGAATTTTTCTAAGAATTGAATTCTATTCAAACACGAGTTCATCTGACTATGATGGGGACACGAAGCACGATAAGAACATAGAAGACAAGATCGGACTTCATTCCCAGGTCATGAGATAGGATAGAGCCATCAGTTTATTCAGGGAATGTTTCTTAGTATCGGATTCCATAAAAACCGAGTTCATATGACCATGAAGCGTAAACTATGCACGATGAGAACGGAGTTGCCAGAATGCGACTTCAGTCCCAGGTCATGACCGAGGATGGAACCATGAGTTTAATCCGGGAATTTTTCGAAGCATTACATTTTGCTGAAACAGAGTTCATTAGACCGAGAACAATGCATTAGTCGAACGGAGTTGGTAGATCCATCTTCATCCACAAGTCATTAAGAAATTCAATTTCAAACCAGGCGAAAACCTTGATTGATTTTATACTAACCCTCAGCAAAGCAACAATCTATAAAACCTACATGAATTGTATGAAAATTGTCTTTTATAATTCTCCACTATATGTCATCATATTTCAGAAAAAACTCAGGTCGACAATTGTTCAAGATCACTTCATCAAATGTGTCGATGGGAGAGATAAAGACGCGTTAAATGATTTTTGGGAACCGATTGCCAAAACCCAATCTGGAACAATCACCTACCAAATACCTTTGTAACTGGGAGAAGGCAAGTTGCTGGCGGAACGGGTAGCACCCCAAGCATGCCCAAGAGGAGGTTCCGACCCTCCTGGAGGCGGGGGTCCAACTCCAGCATCTGTGCCAAAATTTATTCCAAATGAAAACACTTGTGAAGCATGTGATGAATAATTTATATCAGTTTTTCACCGGGCCAGTGCTGTTCTGTGCAGCAATTTTTTGATGCTTCATTTTTATCACAAGCGTGTCTGAGACTCTTCCAAGACTATTTCGTTTTCATTGTGTGGATGATGGCATTCTTCCACTAGTGTGGTTGTTGATTTATTTGCTATGACGTATTAATGTCCTTTTAAAACCTCATCCACAAGTCATGACCAAGGATGAAGCCATCAGTTTATTACGGGGAATTTTTAATGAGCATTGAAATTCTTCAAAACCGAGTTCATCTGACCATGAACCGAAAAATAATGAACGATGAGAACGGAGTTGCCAGGATTCAACTTCATTCCCAGGTCATGACCACGATTGGAGAAATGAGTTTAATCCGGGAATTTTTCTAAACATCGGATTTCTTCAAAACCAAGTTCCTCTGACCATGATTGCGACATTAAGAATGATAAAAACGAAGTTTCCAGGATCCAACTTCATTCCCAGGCCCTGACCAAGATTGGTACCATTAATTTATTCTGGGAATCTATACAAGAAATGGATTTCATCAAAGCCGAGTTCAACTAAGCACGAAGCGGAAACAAAACACGACGAGAACGGAGTTGCCATGATCCAACTTCATTCCCTGGTCATGACCAAGGTTGGAGCAGATAATTTAATCCAGGAATTTTTCTAAGCATCATATTTCTGTAAAACCGAGTTCTTCTAAATATGAAGCGGAAACAAAACACGATTAGATCGGAGTTGCCAGGATCTAAAATTCATGCCTAGGCCATGAAAATGATTGGAGGAATGAGTTTTTTCCGGGAATTTTTCTAAGCATCCGATTTCTTCAAAACCAAGTTCCTCCGACCATGAAGCGGAAAGAAAACAGGATGAGAACGGAGTTGCAGGATTCAAATTCATGCCTAGGCTATAACCAAGGTTGGTACCATTAATTTATTGTGGGAATCTATACAAGAATTGGATTTAATCAAAGCCGAGTTCATCTAAGCACGAAGCGGAAACAAAACATGACGAGAACGGAGTTGCCAGGATCCAACTTCATTCCATGGTCATGACCAAGGACGGAGTCATCAATTTAATCCGGGAATTTTCCTAAGCAACGATATCATCAAAACGAAGGTCCTCTGACCACGAAGCCTAAACTATGCAATATAAGAACGGAGTTGCAAGGATCCAACTTCATTTCCAGGTCATGAACAAGATTGGAGCAATGAGTTTTTTCCGGGAATTATTCTAAGCATCGGATTTCTTCAATACCATGTACCTCTGACGACCATGGAGTAGAAACAAAACACGATGAGAACGGAGTTGCCAAGATCCAACTTTATTCCATGGTCATGACCACGATTGGTACCATTAATTTATTGTGGGAATATATACAAGATTTGGATTTCATCAAAGCCGAGATCATCTAAGCACGAAGCGGAAACAAAACACGACGAGAACGGAGTTGCCAAATCCAACTTCATTCCACGGTTATGACCACGATTGGAGCAATGAATTTAAAAAGGGAATTTTTCTAAGCATCGGATTCCTTCAAAACCATGTACCTCTAACCATGAAGCGGAAACAAAACACTATGAGAACGGAGTTTCCAGGATCCAACTTCATGCCCAGGTTATGACCAAGACAGGAGCCATCAGACTTTTCCGGAGATATTCCAAACCGTCGGATATCTTCAAAATCGTATTCATATTACGATGAATCATAAAATTTGGACGATTAGAACGAAGTTGCCAGGATCCAACTTCATTCCATGGTCATGACCACGATTCGAGCAATGAGTTTAATCCGGGAATTTATCTAAGCATCGGATTTCTTCAAAACCAAGTTCTTCTAAATATGAAGCAGAAACAAAACACGATGAGAACGGAGTTGCCAAGATCCAACTTCATTCCATGGTCATGACCACGATTGGAGCAATGAGCTTAATCCGGGAATTTTTCTAAGCATCGGATTTCTTAACCTTCCTATTCTGTTCCTATTTTAGGTACACCAATTACGTACCCGATATACGTTTCCTTTTATTTTAATAGGAATTCGCTTGAGTTTTTTGCTGCTTCGTGATTTCTTATAGCAAAAGGATCTATCACACATGTGGTCATTATTTTATTAGCTATGTTAGCATACCTATTTATTGTTAACACTGAGTTAATTCCAAAAATTTCCAACAAAAACTGATTTCCAAAATAGTCAATTGCGACAAACCCTTATATATAACTGATTTTGCAATGTACATGAAGCGTGCTTGGGCTCCAATTGCAAATATATTCTCCATGCGACGTTCAGTTGATGCTTTTTTTTTGTCATAAGCGGAGAGACAAAAAGTACATACGGCTCTTTTTTGCTGCTTGTTGAACTCAGTCTAGCAAAGGAGCTCGAGTCATTGCATGGTCTAGGCAGTCGTGCAGAAATGACGACGGAAGCAGAGAACGGTGTGCGTGAAAAACATTCTCCTCTCTCTAGCAACGGGCAATGAACTGCGTGTCCAATTCTACTAAGAACAATCTTCATTTGAAGAGTTTGTTCTAGTGTCATCCCGGTTTTTTTGGAGTCCACAGCACATATGTGTTGTAGACCAAGGTTTCCAACATATCATAATATGCTGGCACCCAAAAGAAATATTACAAGGTAATAAAGGGCTCGTTCGCAGAGTAGGAGTTGTGATGGCATTATATCTGTCTTATGCTGAACCTCTTGAACATTATTAGCGTATGCTCGCTAACCTTTGAGCGCTGTGCATGTGCCACGTCAGGAATATGTCTAATTAGTTTNGCTAACCTTTGAGCGCTGTGCATGTGCCACGTCAGGAATATGTCTAATTCGTTTTTCTCCCTGTCCTATGTAAAGTTCAGATTTCCATAGACGAAAAAGGGCTGATTCCATTGTGTATTTCATACCGTCTCTGAAAAACATGAGAGATATGCCAAGGCTAACGCAGCAACAAAAGGACGAGGCAAAGAAAATGCTCCAAGAGGATGTAACGCAACAAGAAGTCACACGGCGACCCGGATGGGCTCGTGTAGCCTAAACCAGAATGAATTTCCTAAATTCATTTCCCAAATTTCCCAAAACTGGCAGAACACTTGACTTTGAGAATCAATACATTTCTCAAGGGCAACTGCTCCGGAGACTTGTTCCAAGAAGGTCCAAGATGGTGGAACCCATGTTGAAAATGCACTAGTATTGCAATCGGGTCAAATAGACCCGAGCATAACAAATATCACAAATATTTCAGTAATGCTTCGTGGAAATGAGTTCGCCTTTGAAGTCGTAAATATATAAGAAAAGTTAGGAAAAGTAAGAAAATTTCCGATTTTTTCGGTGAAATACATCGAAGCTCCATCAGGTTGAATCAGTGTTTCGGGTCATATAGACCCGAACAGAATAGGAAGGTTAAATCCATAAAATGCGTTTTACTTCGAACAGTAGTGAACCTTCGCGCAAATGGCAATTTCAAAGCGTTATATCACTGCATGAAAGGACTATTGGAAATCCAAGACAAAAAAACAACAAAGTCAAGCCTCTTAGTTAAATCTCCAAAGATCATCTCCATACGTATGGAGATCATCTTTGGAGACGCCTTGCCAATTTCGTTGATTTTAGGTCCCGTCATTCTCGTCACGGGTTGGGAGATTCAGCGTCTGCATATTATCGGCTCTGATGATTATAATGTAAAAAAATTATTTGTGTGTATGAGCGCTAGCCATGCAATCAATACTCAATATCCAAGTTTGCTATCCGTTATTATTTTCATGTGAATTTTGATTCCAAGATTGCAATCCTCTCATGAGTCATGGGGAGTCCTGCTTCAAACTCGTCTAAAAACAGGGAAAAACAGGGATGGTTGACGTGAGGAGGTTGAAGTGAGTAGGTTGACGTGAGGAGGTTGGTGTTTTGAGGTTGATGTTTTGAGTCATCGCCTGGTACGATCGGGCGAGCTCTTGGGATGTCTTTGGGGTCTTTAGCAACGTCTCGTTGTATCGACGGTGGAGATCCCTTGAACCTCCTTCTGCGAATGTCTGCAAGCCGTGATCCCTCCGCAGGCAGAAATGCAATCGCTCTCTGCTTTGCAAACACATTTGGGGCCGTAGCCATTTGGGAATGTTGCAGTTGTGCTGGTCAGTAATGCTTCTCGGTGAAATGAGGGCGGAATTTCTTTCCGCATTAATTATTTAGTCAGTTTTTCAAGCACGAGTGGGAAAAGGTGGAAAAATAGCAGGCGTTTCTTTCGTACCGACCCTCATAACAGATTTTACTTTGCTCTCTGCTCTACTGATGCTGAAGTATTGTGTGGGTACGATACTTTAGCTTGACTTCCTTGCTTCTATTTGATCCACGCGGGGAAATTCACGGCGGGTCGAATCAGACTCTTCGTCGCCGTCGGCAAGAGCACATTCACTCCAAAACATCGATGCATCGATCTGAACTATCAATAGTGTATCGATGCATCGAGGGGGGGGGGGGGCCGCCAGAGCAGAGTATTCCATCTTTTCTCGCCGCGATCGGAGCGCGGACCTCAATCCGGCTTCTATTATCTCATGCTTGTGATCGGGGGTGCAGGGAGAATGTGTGACCTTCGCAAAGAGTAATGAAACCTACCATGCCTCCAACTATCGAAGATGACATCCATTCATCGATGGAAAGCCCAAATTTTTTCCTACTGTTGAGAATCAGCTGCTAAGACCCGTGCACGTAATTTTTTTCCTCTTTTTCTTCGTTCTACAATGTCTTTGGACATCGGCACCGCCAGATAGGAAACCTGCTGATGGTGCCATACCGGCGGTTGCCGAAACATCGGTACAGTCCTAGAATGAGCAACGTCCATGTAAAAAATTCACTTTGAGTTCACTTTAAGTAGAGATAAATGCCCCAGGGCAAGTTAAAAATTAAGAAAGTTAAGCCTGCATACTAAAGTGATAGACAGGAATATTGAGAGGGGATTAACCAATGTAGGTTTCGAAATCAGGGGAGTATAAGTACAGTCCACTTCCGCAGCATGCACCTGATGAGATCGAGCCGAAGACAGAAACAGAAGAGAAAAAAATAATATCGGTTTTCCCCCCCTCTCCTTTCCCACTTCTTGTCTCCGATCCGACTTTTTTTCCCTTCCCGTCTTTCTTATAGTCAGTCCCGACATTTGATTGTGATAATAAATCGCAAGCCCATGAGGATCACGCCGCTTCTTCCTTTCCCCGCCCGGACGGACTGTATTGTACTGTATTGTACTGTACTCACCTCAATCCAATGGGACATTTCCCCTTTAAAATACTCTGCCGATGCATCGCGATGGTCGAAAAAACTATCGATATCTCCAACTATCGATAGTGGTATCGATGCATCGATCAATCGTGACAGCCCTAATATTTACCATTCAGAAAAGCAATTTTCTAATTATGCTACCCGCGAGCCTGCACCCTACAGACTATGCGGCCCCTATGACCCAATACTTTGGCCCCCCCTGGTCTACAGCATGTTATTTCCTCGTAGTCATTTTCCGCTGCTCTAACAATGACCGCATCCCTGTCGCGATTACTCCGCGTGTGACATGCGCTCTCCAACCCCAATCAGTCATTGACTGACATCACTTTACTGTCGTTTTCCCCACCCTAACGTGGTGCCACTTCGATAGCAAGGCACTCGGCAAAGCAAATGATGACAAGCTATACTAATTCGAAAGTCATCCCAAGTGGAATAGTCTTGGTATACATATGCCTGTATGAATTTGGATTCAGTCTTGGACTTGATAGATATTGATAGATACGTGCGTTAGTAATGCAAGGACATCTGATGGTGTGAATAGGAACTAATTGCTGCATCATGGCCGCGCCCACTGCCGGGTTCCAACCGAATCAATTCCATGTGCATCAAGCGCTCGTTTAGCTTTCATCCTGCTGTGTTGCTCTAATTTTGCGTCTAATAAGTCTTCGCATAAAGGTGAGAAATATGGGAGACTGGGGACTCTTGAAACAAGGAGCTGAAGCCCGAATCTTCAAGGGAGAATTCTATGGGAGACCGTGTCTCTTGAAGGAGAGATTCAAGAAGAACTATCGACAGCCTGCCCTTGATGAACTTCTGACCAAGGAGCGAACCAAGGCTGAAGTCCGCATGCTTATGAAGTGCCGACTTATCGGTGAGTCTTCATTTGGAAACCATTCTTCACTTGCCATAAGACCAGGTCTGGCTTTCCTCGTCACTCCTACCCTTCTTTTTTTCCCCCAAGGCTTACCTATTCCTGCATTATTTCTGGTCGAGCTGGAGAAAGGACGGATTTATATGGAATATTTGGAAGATGCCATTACTGTGAAGGACCGCATTTCAAGTCTGGAAGGAGGGGGGGGAGGCGATAGGACTAGTCAAGAGATGAAGCGGTTGGCTGGTCTGATAGGACAATCTCTTGGAAGAATGCACTCTCACAATATCATCCATGGTGACCTGACCACGTCTAACATGCTCCTCCGTCTTTCTGCCGCAAACCGACTCTACTTGATCGACTTTGGACTGAGCTTCGTGGATGGAAGAAGTGAGGAGAAAGGTGTGGACCTCTATGTACTGGAACGAGCCATTCTCAGCACTCATCCCAACTGTGATGCATTGTTCCAAGAAATCCTTCAGGAGTACGCAAAGGAATACATCACGGGTGGTAAAGAAGTGCTGAGGAAGTTGGACGATGTGCGACTTCGTGGTCGAAAGAGAACTATGGTTGGCTGATGGAACAATGAATGTTCTTTATTTGCAATTCTCTGAATATTGTCAATGAGCTATCCTGATCACAGATGAAGTAACAGCTTCAAAGTACAGAGATAGTACCCAATAATCACAAACTTCAACCCATAATAACTTCTTTTGCTAGGTGAAATTGAGTACAAGTCAGTATTCCACGTTTCTCAGAAACAGGGGGGAAAAAAAGCACAGAGAAAATGGAAGCCCCATGGAATGGAATAGGAAGACATTTGTTATGACCCCATTACAGCTTGGATGTCATTCCACCAGCAGCCACAAATGTCTCTCCTGTGATGTAAGATGCATCTTGGGAGCAGAGGAATGATACCAGTCCTCCCATTTCAGTTGGTGTCCCTATCCTGTAACAGAAAAAAAAACAAAAAGGAAGGATTCAGAGTTTTTACAAGTTGTAAGGCCTGATGTGGCTATCATGAAGGTACCTATTAGCAAGATACATTTCCTTGTATGCTGAAATGGACTCGTCCAATTTAAGTCTGAGTTCTTCATTAGCAGAAACATACAATATGATACACTGCCTCACAGTGTGTCTCAGACTTAACTCTAAATTTTAAAAGTTTGCCAACCTGAGGACCATACACCACCAGCAGGAAAACCATGCTACTCACTTTCTTAATGTTTATGATTATGCACTGCTGCCAGTAGTACATGATGGGGGGCCTCCTGGTATACTAACATAAATGCATGAGAATTAATCATTCAACTGAAGGTATATATTCAGATATTCATACTACTTTTTATTCCATTATAGCTACATTCTTTATTTGCCAAATTCTTATCCTGCTAAGGGGCTAAAGTACTATGACATGCTAAACCTTACCAACCATCCCTAGTAGAAAGGGAGCACTAGTGCTATAAACATCAGAGCCATACCCTCAGCCATCCCTACATTTAATTTTAAAGAGTGCACATGCTATCATCTCCATATTGAATTGTTGAATGGCACCTCTCAAACTCTGTCTTGAGGATACTGCCACCAACAAGGACATTGATGAGCTTCTTATGATGAAAGTGAAACAACTCTTGCTAGATAAAGATATGCTCGCAATGATTTCCTGGTCTCTTAATTTGGTCTTATTATGGTATGGCCTGGAAGCTATGTTGTGGATAAGTTTTTTGCCAGCATCACAACCTTCTTGTTCTTATGATTGATGTAAACATAGAATCCACTTACTTCATCCCAATATTTGCAAAAAAAATAGGATGCACAAACCTGTGTAAAGCAGTGGATTCCAAGAACTTCTGCTGCAGCTCCTCATTCTCTGTTAACTGGAACACAAGAGGTTTTTCAATGAGGAAACTGCTGTCGGATATTACTAAGTAGAAAAGATAAAAGCAAGACAGGAATGTACAGCAGAGCTGAATTTGGTTTGGATGATGCCTGGGGCAATGGCATTCACACGGATGTTGGAGGACCCAAGCTCTTTGGCCAGGGCCTTGGTCAGACCCAACAAGGCTGTCTTTGACACCGAATAAGGTCCCAACATCTGACAGAAGAAACGGATTCATGTTAGAAGTAGTTGTATTCGTTTCTAGTGTCAGAATGAGATTCATGCCAACAATATCCAAATAGGAGACTGACTGGAATGGCATCATAGGCAGCAATTGAAGAAACAAAGACAATGGAACCCCCTCCTCTTTTTTCCATGATGGGCACAATTTCTTTGGTCAACAAGAAGGCTGCTTTGACATTAACATCAAAGATCTTGTCCCAGCTGTCCTCAGGGCACTAGAATCCATACCATTCCCCTTTAGAGACAAATTCCATGTTCAAGTGATGAAGAATTGATGGAGTGTGTATTGACCTGTAGGATGGGGCCAAACACAGGGTTGATTGCTGCATTGGATATGAAGATATCAATGCCTCCAAACTTTTCCATGGTCTGAAATGGCATTTTTTGGTTCAATGAAACAAGGAAATCTACTGTGGAATTCTCAAATGCAAATTAATGTAGCTTACCTCAGCAATGAGGTTTTTTCTATGCTCAGGGTGTCCAACATGACACCGAGTGCCCTCAACAGCAAGGCCCAGTGATTTCAGCCTCTCAACAGTGGCATCAACATTGGAACGCTTGCGACTGCTCACCATCACTTTGGCTCCATCCTCAGCCAGTCTCTTTGCTATTGCCAGCCCTATCCTTTATGATCCAATTCATGCTTCTTTTTTTTCCTTCAACCTTATTGAACCAAATGGGAGGACATGCATGACAAACCCATCTGTGGATGCAGTAACAATGGCCACTTTCCCATCCAAATGCCTTGGTCCTGCACCAGCTGCAGATGAACCACTTCTGTAAGCCTGAGTTATGGGTTTCAGCATCTTATTGAATCCACTCCGACCAACGTTTCCCAGCCAGCTCATTGCTTGGCCAAAAAAATGTAAACCTGTTTAAAAATTGAGTTGCCCAGAAATGTCACATGCACACATCAATTCTATTTAAAAGAAATATGAGCACCAGTTACATGGATTGTCAAACCCATGTTTCAGCTGGCTAAATCCCTGTGGAACTAGATCTAAGAAATTAAGCTTTCAACTGACATTTCATGTTCCATGTCTTCACTTGGTCCAAACTCTCCCAGTACAAGCAAACGTGCAAAACCATGTTGAAGCAAACTCAAAGATACAATTCACTCACAGGGGACTAGGAATCAATCATTAGAAACTTTGTTTTCTCTGACTTCCACTCTGACCCCAGAAGGGACAGTCGGGCGGCTGAGAAAGAGTCCCACCAGTATCACCAAATGAGATGCATGAAGAAGGAGACTACTCCATACTGTCGATGGGTAGACATTCCAGCACAATTCTATCAATCCCAAGAGACAAATCCTGCAACAAAACCAGATAGCACCAGTATGCAAATGAAACATTTCTGTAGGCGCACTGGAATCAGACTTGACATCATTGCCACAATCTCCAAATGCTGCCATGATCCCATGCCTTCAAAAGAAGATTTGGAATCAGGATCTTAGAGGAAACAACACAGTTTGGTTTCCCTTCATTCCTTTCTTAGTGACACTATGGTTTTCATCAAGTTCCTGGCAAATAATTTTTCCAATTTCAATGCCCCAAATAGTTCCTTTACTTACTGAAAATAAGGCAGATGATGCTTGGAACCTATAAACCTGGTTCAATAAAAAATGAACAAATATTTTCCAAGGAAGTAGGCCATTTTTGTGGCTGCAAACATGAATAATTTGGTTGGAAATGAAAATTTGGAGACAATGAGTTCATGGGAAATAAGTATGCTTCTTGAAATCATTTTCAATAGTAAAAACTCCTAAAAAAAAAAAAAGAGAAGAAATTGATGAGAATTTCCAACTGCAAAGGAATGGGAAAAAAAAACAAATATCTGAAGAACATTGCTTAATTTTGATGTATGTTTTCAGTTTGCAAGCCCAACTTCATGGTTATGGTTCAGCCTATACCTTGGTATGTTAGTTTTTTTGTTGTAATTTGTAGCAAAAGTAGAACAATATTGTTAAACTGCAAATATTTATGGGTATAGATGAACAAAATGGAACACCTACAAGAGACATTTCAAAAGTGTTAAGACTCCTTGCACGATGTAAAATAAAGGGTGTAGCCAATTTTATTTCCCTGCTTGGAAGCAACCTCCCAATACTTCAATGTATTATTCCAAACTCCTGGCAACATTGAAATTTCAGTGAAAAGATCCATTTGAAGCTTGAAGATCTGGTCTGTCATAATGCCTCAAATTTCTGCTGAATTTTTTTCCCCTTGGATAAGCACACTGTCCTTCCTGAGAAAAAATATTTACTGACCAAAATTCAGAGGGAGACTTCAAAACACCCCCCCCCCCCCGATTATTATTATCTCAAATAAAAAATAATGTTTCAAAGAACTGGTTTGCTTTTAGGATCAAAACTTTTCATAGAAATGGCCTCTTGTTATATACTGGAACAACTAGATGTTTAATGAGATTTCAAAGCTGTACAGAGAGAGTGGAGTCTCAAGAATTCTGAAACAACCCTTGTAAATTAATTGCAAAAAGGATGGGAGTCTCACTTGTCACGATGACGAATCTGAATGCAGGATAATAGATAGGGGAGTGTGTGGAAGTACCAGACATAGAACTGGTAGTGGAGAGAGCGGCTCATGCAGATTCCGATGAAATTGCATGTGAAAAGTGGCAAGAGGAACAGCTGGCAGGAGATGTCCAGATTCACGGCTTGATGCAGACATGCATAACTCTGAAGGCACCTAAGAGTTCATATTTGGCTTTTAGGGTTTCTTTATGTTTACAAGACTTCCAACAATCTCAATTTCTACTTACTTTATCCAGACAAAGTATGCAAATATGCAAATGCACACCACATGAAGAAGGAGTAGGAGGGCATGAAAAGACCTGGAAACAAAAACTTCCTCTGGTAAAAAGCGCCAGTTAACCGTCCACTTGAACAGGAACACTCGGCCAAAATTAAATGCTCCATTGATGTAAGCCACTGGATTTTCCAACAGGAAGGGCAGCCCTAGTATGAGCTATAATGAAATAAAAGATTGAAAACATCTGTCAAAGTGCTGATTAAAACCTTCCAAGATATAAAAAAAAAGACTGACTTGAACAGAGGCACAGATAATGAGTTGCCTGATGGTTTCTTTCAGTCCAAGCACAAGAAGATATGCAGCCAGAAGGGCAGGTGCATACAGCAGCACGTTCATCTTCACCGACACTCCAAGGCTGCCATATCAGGTCTATTCATTCATAAAACTATTAAGTCATATGGATAGGGAAAAGCTTGAAGATGAGAACCTGAATAACAGAGATCCAAGACTCCATCTATTTGAGACAAAGGCATTTAGGGCAGCATAGAGGAAAAGCATGGCAATGGGGTCATTGAAGAGTCTCAAGACGTAGATGGAATGAATTCGATAAGATGTGCAGCAAAGGAATGCCAGCATGTAGGGTGGGACCTGAACTGGGTAGAAGAGCATCCATGAGGATTGATTTTTGGTATGAACTATGAAATATTTTATCATGATTACCTTGTTTGCCTTCGCAAAGAGTCTAAAGACAAGGGCCAAAGTTGCCAAGTAAATGAAGGCAAAAATGTACTGAGCAACAAGAAGATTCTTTCCAGCACTAGTCACATAATAAAGTGCCAGGAAGATGTAGAGAAACCCAGCTGGATAGACAAGAGGACCAGTAGAACCCTTCAACTGGGAGTAATCCCACGTCCCATTATGAAACCCTTCCACTTCCTCCATGTACGCCTGCCAGTCAATCTCTGTGTCTACAGCCAGGACAACATTCAATCT
This sequence comes from Darwinula stevensoni, assembly GCA_905338385.1. Lineage (NCBI taxonomy): Eukaryota > Metazoa > Arthropoda > Ostracoda > Podocopida > Darwinulidae > Darwinula > Darwinula stevensoni. The sequence continues at coordinate 37,400 of CAJPEV010000763.1, read as the reverse complement.
TAAGTGGTGTATATTCCTTAGATAATTAAGTTTAAAAAAGGGGAGAAGCCTTACATGGGACATTGTGGATGATGAGGGGATTGAGGATAGCTTCTCCAACTAGGAGGATGGAGGCAACAAACCAAGTCCATTCAGGCACCCAAGGTGCTTCTTGGATGACATGAAGGATGTTAGAGCGAAGCCACAACCACTGCCACTGTAACTTCTTCCTGATCCCTCCCACCCAATGAACTTTCTCTTTAGCATCACTCTTTCCTTGTTTCCGTGATATTGCTCTATTCATCTTTCTCATACATCATGCAACCTACAACATTGGTGAAAAACAGAACTGCTATTATATAAATCGAAATCTGCTTCCTCCTTTGATGAACCAACCATTAGATCTACCTGTGACCAGACATTCTGCTTTTTCATGTCAATTCCATATACAAGGTCAGTTTAACACTTGCTTGATGAGTGCTGGGCCAGTTTTAGAATCTCATTCCAGCAAAAATAAAACTCAGCAATCCCCTGAGCTTGAGTGAGAAGAGGCCTTCCCTTTCCTAATCATTCATCAAAATCCTGTGCTGCTTCAACAAATTTTTCATATAATTCAATTTATCTGCATTAATTCAATGCTCAGGAATAGACTCACGCAAGAATCTCAAGAGACATATGAGGGCTGGAAGTGTTTGTCCTGACCACTTCTTGATAGCTCACTTTTTCTTTTAACTGTGTATTGTCATTTCATACTTCCCGAGATGATAATTGCATCACTGCTTTCTCAGGCAGCCTCATCTCTCTGTTTAAAGAGAGAAGGCTCAGTGTTTGCTGTGTAGACACAAATTCAGAAAGCTTGCATAATTCAATCTGTATTTTCACATTTATTTTCTCATTCATACAAAATGGGCATACTGATATTACCAAGAGAACCAACTGGCAAAGTGGAAAGAAAAAACAAGAGCTGAATCCTACTTATGATGAATCTACGTCTGCTCAGCAAGGCGCTCAGCTTTTGCAACCACTTCGCTGATGTCACCGACCATGTAGAAAGCAATTTCAGGCAGATGGTCCATTTCCCCATCCAGGATCTTCTTGAATCCCTGTTGAAGGAAATGAGAGACCTAAGTAAACAGGAACAGATTTATATTTTTAAAAATTACAACAAAGGGTGAGAAAAGGTAAAGACCTTGATGGTATCCTCAATTGGAACCAGCTTTCCAAGATGACCAGTGAAAACCTCAGCAACCTGGAACGGCTGTGACAAAAATCTCTGGATCTTGCGAGCACGAGCCACAGTCAACTTGTCGTCTTCAGACAATTCATCCATACCCAAGATGGCAATGATGTCTTGCAGGGATTTGTAATCCTGCCAAAAAAGTTTTTATCAGCATGCAGAAAGCAAAACAGAATTCTGTCACTTCAGAAAAAAAAGGGGATTACCTGAAGGATCTTCTGAACTCCACGAGCCACTTCATAGTGCTCATGTCCAATCACATTGGGATCCATGATTCGAGAGGTGGAATCCAAGGGATCCACAGCTGGATAGATACCCAACTCTGCAATGGCCCGAGACAACACAGTTGTGGCATCCAAGTGAGCGAAAGTTGTGGCTGGGGCAGGATCTGTCAAATCATCGGCGGGCACATAGATGGCTTGCACAGATGTGATGGATCCCTTCTTGGTGGTTGTGATACGTTCCTGCATGGTACCCATGTCAGTGGCCAATGTGGGCTGATATCCCACAGCAGATGGGATACGTCCCAGCAGGGCAGACACCTCTGAACCAGCTTGGGTGAAGCGGAAAATGTTGTCAATAAAGAGCAACACATCCTGACCTTCCTGGTCTCGGAAATATTCAGCAACCGTGAGGCCAGTCAGTGCAACTCGGGCACGGGCACCTGGTGGCTCATTCATCTGTCCATACACCAGGGCCACCTAGCAAATTATGGAAATGGTTCAAAATAACTGAAACAATCCACTAGATTGAACAAAAAAAAAAACAGGAGAATTATAAAAGTTTTGCTTCACCTTAGATGTCTTATCCTTGAGAGAGATAACACCAGACTCAATCATTTCATGGTAGAGATCGTTACCCTCACGGGTCCTCTCTCCAACCCCAGCAAACACTGAGTAACCACCATGAGCCTTGGCCACATTGTTAATAAGTTCCATGATCAATACAGTTTTCCCCACTCCTGCTCCTCCGAAAAGCCCTGAAAGGGACAAAATATGTGCAAATTATTTTTCATAGCACCATATCTACCATTACATAAGCTTTAAATGCTTACCAATTTTTCCACCCTTTACATATGGAGCTAGAAGATCAACGACTTTGATACCAGTAACTAGGATCTCCTGGGCTACATTCATTTCCACAAATTCTGGGGCTTCAGCATGGATGCCTGCCCTCAGATCTGTGTTGACAGGGCCTCTCTCATCAATGGGTTCTCCTGAAAAAGTGCACCAAGCAAAATATTTAATAGGACTAGTCAAAGGAAGCATCTCTCTAGGCTCTTGGTACTGGCAAGAGAACTCACCAATGACATTGATGATCCTTCCCAAGGTCTCAGGTCCAACAGGGATACAAATTGGAGTCCCAGTATCAACACAGTCCTGTCCTCTCACAAGACCCTCCGTGCCATCCATGGCAATTGTTCGGACAGTGCTCTCACCTGAAAAATCACAGGTAAGACTCACTAATTTCTCAGATTTCAATGATCATCTACCCCTGCTAGCACTGCATGATGAATAAAATTGGTTTAAGCCACTGGCACTTGCATCCTACAACGATAAAATCTTTGTTGGATGAAATGCTTAAAAACGGACTGTTGCAAGTTGCATAATGGATGCATGTATGAATAAATACCTTGCGTGCTTCATATCAAGGGCATATTTTTCCTTACCGAGATGTTGCGCCACTTCCAGGATGAGCCGAGGCTTCCTGTTCTGCACCTCCAGGGCATTGAGAATTGGTGGCAATGCATCATCAAACTGAACATCCACCACAGCTCCAATCACAGCAACGACCTTTCCAACACTCCTACCGGAAGCTGCTTTTGGCTGGGCTTGGGTGGCATATTGGCTCTTATCTGCAAAAACACGAAAAATTAACAATTTCTTTGATGCATATGTTAGGCCTATGTCACGATGTAGTTCAGAATAAAATGAATCCCCATACTTCCATCGAGTAAAAAGCATAATAAAGGGAAGTCCTTACTGTTAGTGAGTATTGAAGCGAGAGCTTTCGTTGAATCTTCAGGAATTCTTGCAAGGGCTGTGGGTTTTGTGGCCCGGAGAAATCCGGAACATGCCCTGCCGACTGACCCCAACATGGCTCTCGATGGCTTCTCCACGGAGTCTGTCACTGCTGCTCAATGGTACAACTATACCACGTGACCCGTGACGTAAGCAAAATCCTCGCCAACCTCTGCAGAGTTGCCATGTCTCTTATCTCTCGGATGCTTTCAGTTCGTCCTTAACGTTAGACGCCTTCATCTAGCCTACTAATCCTCATGCAAAAATTACAGTATGTCTGTCATGTTTTGGGGCAAAAATTTTTTTGACAATAGCGACAGATCATATCTAAATGCAAATGATTCACCAGAATCATGCCATCATGACGTCATCCCTCACTGAGTAACATGGGGCGATGCAGGATGAGCGGCAGTGTGAACTCCTACGGCTACCTTTGACCGACTTTTCTCAAGCCGTTCGCGGATCTGTGTGCATTAGTGATACTCATCATTTCCATGTTATTTTGTCATTTCCATCCTTGCATGCTGGTATCAAGGCAAATACCATTTTGAACAACTTTATATTTTTTGCAGGAGTAGTATCCAGCAGTGCAGGGAAGTGTGCCATTAATTCGGTGCTGAGCTTTTCTAATGGTGCATGATTCAAAGCTCAATTCCCAAATTTCTTAAGTATATTATCGTGGACTCTGGTTTCCGGTCAACAATGTTGAGTCCAAGGTCAATACCCATATGAAGAGTTTGACTGTTGGACCACTATCGGGCTTGCAGGAAGCGGACTCATTAAATTTCTAGTGCGATCGTGCTTGAGCTGAAGGCCTATCTTCTTCTGAATTTGTTTTGTGGGACTTTGGACTCTCCTCAAAAAGCTAAGTCATGGCAAAAAAAGCACCTTCACAGCCTGCCCTTCATAAAGTGATAATGGTTGGTGCAGGTGGTGTAGGGAAGTCAGCTCTCACCCTGCAATTCATGTATGATGAGGTGAGTTGGAAAGGTTCCCATGATTGGCATTATTACTTTTTGTTTGAAATGAAAGTGGTTGAGAGCAACTCATATATATATTTTTAAAATTTGTTTCTTAGTTTGTGGAAGATTACGAACCAACCAAAGCAGACTCGTATAGAAAGAAGGTTGTCTTGGATGGAGAAGAGGTGCAGATTGACATTCTTGATACTGCTGGTCAAGAGGACTATGCAGCCATCAGGTAAGAAAACATGCTTTTGTTATTATTATTATGTTATTGCTCATGAGTTACTACCCAGTCATAAACTTGGTGTATCACCCCCTTTTTCAGAGACAATTACTTTCGAAGTGGAGAAGGATTTCTCTGTGTCTTCTCTATCACAGAAGACGATAGCTTTGCTGCAACTCAGGAATTCAGGTATGGAGCAAGGTTTTTAGTTGATAATACTGCTGGAATGCTTTATGGAATGGATCTAAATGATGATCCTTTGTAAATAGGGACCAGATCCTTCGGGTGAAAAATGACGAGAACATCCCATTCCTCTTGGTGGGGAACAAATGTGACTTGGAATCAAAGAGGAAAGTCACTTTAGACATGTCTCAGAGAAGGGCAGCTGAATGGCGGGTTCCCTACGTCGAAACATCTGCTAAGACGAGGGCCAATGTAGATAAGGTATGCACATGATTGTCATTACGCCAATGTTGAAATTGACTGAAGACTTCCTTCACTTAGGCCTAATCGGAGGAGATTCACAGCATTGCAATGTTTTGCAGTGTGGTACTTCATGAATGTGTTTGCAGGTGTTTTTCGATCTGATGCGAGAGATCCGGTCTCGCAAGTTAGATGAACAGAAAGTGAGCAACGGGAAGGGGAAAGACAAGAGCAAACGAAAGAAGCTCAAATGCTGTTTACTTTGAGATTCTAGGTCTGAGCCCTGTTTCTAGTTCTCAGCATGCAAAAAATGTATATCATAGCATGGAAGCATGGCCTTGCCCTTCATTGCATGCCTATGGCTCCTCTGTAGGTGTGAAATTAAGATGCCTTACAGATCAAGGCTCCATGTCTAATCTACTACCTCCCTGGTAACAGACTCCCAATTTGCCTTGGTAGTAGTTGAGCAGTAGGTGTGGATATTCCACAGAGATATGATAGGTATCACCAATGGAGACCTTCCAGGCCTTGATCCATTTTTTCCTTAGTTGTGAAAATAAGGAAAAGATCAAGAATTTGAAGAGTGTTATCCACCAATTAGGGTGTTGTCATGCATACATCAACTTTAATGTAGACACAAGATGTGGTCCCCATTGTCTGTTGACATTGCTCAAAGTTCATTTGGAATGTGCAGTTGACCTGAGGGGTAAAACTTGGCATCTCCACATTTCTGAAGAACTTGAATTCCCAATTTTGAAGGCAAACTGAGAGGTGATGGATAGTTGTGTTCCATCATTCAAATTTCCATTTTAGATTTTTCTTTGAGTGATGGCCAAACTGTTGTACATGAAGTGTATGTGTTAAGATTATAGTGGATGGTCATAGTTATACTCATATAACTCATTAGGGAAACTAGCATTTTCAGGTTGACTGAGTAGGTTATTGCCTCAGGCTATGGTAAACTTGTTTCTGTATGTGTGGTCTTCACCAATGAAGCTCCTGTAAACCTCAGGTGTCATAACAGACTTATCCATCTAGCTGGGGCTAAGATGTCCACTAGGATACTGTAATTGCAAGAAGTAAAACATCTTAAAGAGTAGTGAGAAGGTGGGATCTCATACCTCAAGTGTTTTTGCAAATGTTTTGACCAATTAATATTCATTGTGAACTCTGATGGCAAGAGGAAATTTTTGTAGGTTCATAAATTCAAGCAAAGGGAATAGCATTTATGAGCTATGGCCTTTTTGATACTCCTCACTGGCCAGGTGTGAGAGGGAATACTACTCCTGTTTGACTGAAAAGAACAATCCCCCATAGAAGAATCCAGAAACAATCCCCCCATCTTGCATAAGGAGCATTGCCTCAGACAATGGTGGATTGTATAATGAACCCATTGACATTGGCTCAAGTGCCTTGTGAAAGTGCCATTCATTCTGCTAGGATGCAGTATCCTAATGTCCACTGTTCAGTTATTCACAATTTTCTCCTGATTTGTTGACTCCTAATTAAGGGCCTTTGTTATATTCTCATCATAATTGACAACTCTTGATCTCCCCTCAGGACTGATGAACTAATGCCTACTTTTTTTCACACTTGTAACAGCAAGTCCTCTTTTGAAGTGTATGTGGAAGTACTAACCCTTCATAAACATGTTGCTCCTTTGTTATGTATGTACTTCAGTAATGAGTTTGGTTCAGCAGTCAATATTGAAGTTCTAACTTATTCTTTTTCTTGTGCAGATTTTCCTTGATTTGCTACGCATCATGAGAGATTACAAGGAACCCAGGCAACAGAAGCACAGAGAAGATGGCAACAAGACTACTGAGTGTTGCCTCAAGGGATGCCAAATTTCTTGAGATGGTTTTTTCTGCATTATTTTATCCCCTTCAGGTTGAATGTGTTATTTTTGCTTAGCTCTTTTCATGCAACCAAGTATAATTTCTGTAAATCTTGACCTCTCCTGCTGGTGGGAGAATTCTCCAAGCAGATCGGAGTGTGCCTGATCGTCATTTTACGTGTTGCCAGTCGTTAGATGTTGGTTTATATATCAAAATCAAATACCATCTCTGTGGGTTGTCCTCAAAAGTGCTCACAATTGTTTCCCTTTCTCTCATCAACCCACAATATTTCACATATTTCATCTGCCCTTTGTAAAGATGTGTTGCTAGCTCCATGTTTTCAGGCGACATGTTGCCTAAATTCTTGAGTTGTCATCTCACAACATGAAACTGTTCTGGACCCCTATTTATTTTTGCATGTAACCAAAGCTGTGTAGATAAGTGGCAGTGTGGGAGAATTCATCGGACAGCAACATGATTTTGTCAATGAAGGCCAGTGATAAAAAAAAGACTTGAGATGTCCTCATCGTTACCTACCAAGTCCAAGTGCCTACTTGATCCTTGAATCATCTTTGTCATAGATTGGTTGATAAGCTTAATGTCCATTGTATTCCCATCCCTTAGATATCTTTGAAATCTCCAAAATGGTCATTCATAAATTATAGGTATCTGCTGGCATTATCAGGAAATTTGAAATAAACATCAGTGTCTTACAAATTAGCTGGAACACAAGTTCCTTTCTTGCCCTCTCTTTAAGAGCTGGTCAGTTTTATTGGTTCCAGACTTTTCCAGTCTGAGGAGAATCCTTGACAAATGAGTTCCTTTGAGGGGGAATTGGAGGAATACCACTGTCCCATCAACAACAGAAAACTTCCATGGAAATCTCTTACCTACCTTAATCAATTTTGAAATCACCCATGCCTAACAACTTTTGAACAAAGGGATGCATTTGAAAAAATTGTTGCAATTTGAAAGGAAACATGAGAGGTTCATGAAGGTCACCAGCCACGGCGAGGACTGCGGCTACGCATGCGAGGCCCACCTCTTCCACGTCTAAACGGTGGTCTCCCTTCTCCACGCCCCCTTGATCCCATTCCTCGCCCTCGTGGAGGGCCATCATGATAATATCCTGCCCCTCCCTCCCAACGGCCTCGACCCCGCCGCATTGGGCCAGGCTGTGGCCTCGTGTCATAGTCCTCTTGCTGATCTGAGTCCACATGATTCAAGCCATCATTCCACTGACGGTGGGAGGAAGATAGAACACGGAAATCCTCATCTTGATTCTGTGACCCACCCCGCATATCTTGATCCCGGATCATCGAGCCACCTCTCATGTCCTGGTCTCGGGTCATAGGGCCACTGCGCATGTCCTGATCACCCACTGCACTATAACTTGTCCTCATGTCCCTATCACCTGTGTGTTGGGTGGGCAGGGAGCGGAGATCTGTATCTCCACCTCCCATATGATGATTTGAACTCTGAGGCTGCGAGCTGAAATGGTTAACCCGTTGATCCACATCTTCTTCTTGGTCCTCACCTGAATTCATTAACCCTGAAACACAATCACTTAAATGAAATTTCAGAATGAATTTTATAATCAATGCTCTCTGATGAATCTCACTTTTCTTGGAAAGGGATGTTGGCTGTCCTGATGGGTAACCCTGGGGTGCATCTCCCAACAACCCTTTTCTTGGAGGCATTCCCCCTTGGGATTCTTGAGGTGGGCGTCGCATTCGACCCTGGAAATGCAACAAGCAAAACAGTAAATAAGTCTGTCACACAGAGAAGTAAAAACAAAAAAACACAACTCACAGAGCTTCTTGGTGGACCTGAGCCATCTGAAACATAACAATAGGACTTCCTATTAATTTTGAAACAAGATCCTACTGGAAGAGGAGAATGGTTTTTCTGAGGGCTTCAACCTTTTGAATACGAATGAGGTTCTGGCAGGAGAGGCATCTTGCGGACTTCATTCCAAGATTGCTGGAAGGACTTGGGAATAGGCTTGGCATAGGGCATCTTCTTGATGGGTCTCCCATCTTCCCCAGTCTCCAGACCGGGAATGCCCAAGTCTCCACCATGTCCATGTTGATTATGGAGTCCATCTCCTCCCATGTTGATGTCTAGAGGGAGTTTATCCTCAGGACCCATACCAGGAATCACAGCCAGTAGTTCATCTGCATTGGAAGAATCACAATTTTATAAATGAGAAAATTTTTTATATTTTTTCATCACTTCAAATAAAAGGAAGAATGCGAAGAAACTTCTCACCATTGCCATCCTCCATGGAAGTATCATCTATGGACAGCACTCCAATCGGAAGTGTGTTCAGGTTGAACTTATCTCTCATAGTGTCTCCAGGTCGATTCCGAGTCCAAAATCGAGATGAATGATCATTGGACCCTGAGCATAAGATATGGCCTAACGGATGCCAGGCCAATGCCCAGATAATGCTGTCGTGTGCTTGTTCCAGACATCCTAATTCTTTCTCAGTCCTTGAACAAAATCCAACATTGACTAAGCTTATTCAGGTCATTGCAAAATTTTGAATGGCATTGAGATACGTACCCCACATGCCAAAACATGAGCGAGCCATCTGATCCCCCCGAAGCAAAGAGCCCCTCATGAACGGGGTGCCAGGAGACGCAGGATGCCTCTTTCTTGTGCCCTCTGAAGACTTGAACTTCCTGGTTCAACTTCCGCAGATCAAAGAGCTTTAATAGATGATCCCTGGATGCTGTGATGAGCCAGTTTCCATTCTCATTCCACTTGAGGTCCATCACAGTGCTCTTGTGTGCATGCCTAGCAAGTTGGCATAAGAAATGCTCATTCTGTACCACTTCATTTGCTGAGGAGCACAAGATGACTATTTACTTACAAGGTGGAAATGCTTTGACCAGTTTTGGGATCCCATAGTTTGATTGGCTGCTGGCTGTCCTTGGAGCCTGAAATCACAAGACCTCTCTGGGGGTGCCAGTCCACACACTTCACATCTGCTCCATGACCTAGACAGATGAACAAGCAATTTTCCCTCAGGATTTTAAAACCCTTCCAGTTCTACTGTGTGTGGCTGTTTGGACAAGACTAAGTCCCTTTTGTGCCACAATTTATTTCATGATCACATAACTACCTTCAATTGAAACAATCATGCAATTCTTTAGACTTAGTTCCTCTAATGCTATTGGATAACAATGAACAGCTGATCATGCTGACTTGCAATATCAAATGCCCTCTCAATCTCATTGACATTGCAAAACTGTACCAGACTAGAGTATGCAAAACTAGTTCAGATTAAATGTGACTTTCCCAAGGAGGAGTCACTCTAAGGGACTTAATGAGAGAAATTTCTCTTTGAATGACTTCTTCACTCCAAAGCACTTCAAGGATTTTTCATCCAATTATAAGAAATTGAGGCAGACTCAATTAATATCTGAGGAGAAAATATTCATTCCTGATATTTATATTGGATGTGAAGAAAGAAGAATGATGGTGCTTGAGCTCACCTCGCAAAATGCGTTCTTCGTGGCAACGTGCAAAGTCCCAAACACGAACTGTACCATCATCCGAACAAGTGGCGAATTTCTGGTCCGTAGGACTGAAGCTGGAGACAAAGGGAATGCAAAAAAAAGCTGCATTCCTACATACACCCATTTCATGTTATTCTACAAAGTCCTCTGACCAAAACACCCTTGACAGCTTGCCAACATGGGAGTATATATCAGCCTTTATGCTCTATTTCATCTATGGTAAGAAGTTTGTCCCCTTTTGGGAATCAACCTATCTCTCAATTTAGCCCACACAAAGTATCTGTACTTGGGAAAGACAGAAAAATCTCTGGCAAGGGCACTTGGAAGAAGTCCAAGAAAAACTTGGCTATGAGATGTAACTGACTCCTGGTTTTGACATGGAGACATGTCATGGTAATTGGCATCTCTCAGTCAGTTGACTGATTACCTCAGAAGTTACCTATTTCTAGCTAGAGCTAGGTTGTCAAAATCAATATCAGGCACAAAAAAGGTTGTATTCTTTCAGAGAAGTGAGACTACTTGTTCAAAGTGCAGTTTGATTTATGGATGTTCTGCCCCTTCTAAGTAACCAGTGGTGAATTCACAAGTATGCAATCTGATCCCTGGGCTAATACAAGGACCTCACTTGGATCCTCTTAAGAGGATTTCAGAGTGTGAAAAGTAGACACAGAACTGCATGAGCAATTTGAACTTAAAAACATTTTTAGCAAGAGTATAGTAACTATGATTTGGTTCACAAAAAAACTAAGGCTGTGAACCAAGCAATTCTACAGTAGTTGCCACTCAGTCCTGATTCTTGCAATGAGTGCTTGGATGTTGAAGCAGCTCTCACAGCTTCAAGCTGATGCAGTATACATGTATACATTTACTCCAAAGTATATGTACAATGTACAAGATTTATTCTTCTCATGTTAAAAAAAGCAAGCTTTTGCATCTTTGCACTAAAACTGTGCAACTCTGGAAATTTATAAATAAAAATTTTCCAGTTATCCTCATACCCATTACTGTGGTTATTAACCAATTTCCACAAGGCAGCTACATTCTCCATACCTGTCTGCTGGCAGTCATTGAAAACACTGGTAAGAGCCTGGGAAATGATGCTTTGCAAAGCCTGAATTACTAGTAATCATGTGCATTAGTTCACCAAAAACCTCAGTCTTCCTGCTTGTACTGTATATGTAGAAAAGGCTCAAGATATTCTTTGCACAGATCTACATTGAGAAAAATGGCAGCTATGTGGAAATTTGGTTAGACCATGGTAAAAGGTTGTGAAATGACAATAAACTTTTTCTCATTAGAAATTTTCTTGATGGTATTCTTTTTGTGCTTCATCCCACCAACCTACTATAATTTGCAAAAAAGAAACCAGAATTGTCAATGGAGCATGGACTTCTAAATAACCTTGCTAAGTACTAGACCTGACCAATTTCATTGAACTTTGGTATTTGTACTCTGTGTGGCTGGATTCCAAGGCTTGTATTGCATAGAAGACCTAAGGGGAAATGCCTGGTCTTAAGATCTTGGTCAACATGCTGTCAAGGATATCAGGGTCATGGATCCAAGTTTCAAGGCTCTCATTTTGGGACCAATGAAAACGCCCAGCCTGAGAAGATGCCCTCACCCTTGGGCAAAAACAAAGGAATGGCACTAAGAGCACAAATAATTTTCAAAAAGCTTGATAAGGTGCTGAGAATCTTCTCAGTACTGAGGCACCATGGAGTGTTCCTTTTGATATAAATTTTATTCCTAAATCTCTCCAAAAACTTCATCACTCTAAAAATACCATAAAAAATATATTCTGTTGTCTCTCTTTATTGACCAAAGCTCATCAGAATAAGCATCACAGCTCAAGGTTTTTTGTTCACTCCAACAAAAAATATTTTCACTTCCTCTGTGTCATCTTTGCATCTGGCAAGATATCTTTATTGCAATTGGCTGGATCTTTATTTGCTGAACACCCCATCATATCACAGTATAGTGAATGTATCACAAGTCTGAAAAAGCCTGCCTTGTGATCGAGAGCCAATCTTTATTACCGTATCACAAAGCAGGCTTATCTTGAAAGATGTAAGGAATAGGAAGAGGGAACAGGAAGCTGGAAGTGAGACTGTGGGAAGCCTTCTCTTCCATCTAGACTACCTGATGCCTCGAAGAGCTTCCTTGTGGGCTTGGAACATTTTCACATTGTTCATGTTCATCTGCCAATATTTGATATATCCGCTGTGATCACCAGTCACCATCCAGAGTCCATTGTGTGACCACATCATTGACCTCACTGGACTGTCATGAGCCTGCAACAAATGATGTAAATTTCTTAGTCACTGATCAGAATAGATAAGGGATGTGCCATGAGACAGGTCCTCACAGGGCAGGTCTGGTTTTGAGATGAATGATCTAAGAATTAGCACATAATTATAATTGCTGAAATTTAGGGGGGTGGGCTTCTGGGAATTGATATTATCAGGGTTTTTCACAACAAAATTTTGAGTAAGCCAAGCCATAAGTGACAGGCAACACAAAAAAAAATTAAGAAAAACCATATTCCTAGCAATTCCCTTTCCTCTCATACCCAGTTTTCTTAGAAAAACCTCTTTCCTACAAGAATGCCACAAAATCTAGCTTTGAGATTCTTTGAGATCAAGGTTTTCAAGCAGCATGTGTCTCACTTCTCCTAGCATAGCTCACTCTCTATTAGCATTTTGACCATAACTAAAGAAATTGTTTATGGTTATATTGAGTGCAAATACAAGAAGAAAATAAAATCTGCACAGAATCAAGGCCACTCTGCCTTGGCAACACTAGTAAGTCGGTGGGAGAATTCAATTGTGTTCTTGCATCAAATTATAATGCAATGGGCTCTTGCAAGCAACAATAGCAGCTTCCATAGTTCAGTAAGTCTGGTACTGTTCTAGATCAAGGTTCAAGGCTAACCACCATCAAAGTTCCAATCTTCCTCTTGAACCATGAATCTACACTTAATACTGAGGTACTCTGGTGAACCTGAGCACTCTTCTTGACAAAAGATGTAAAGAAGACCTTAGAATGACTAGCCCTCTGCCCCCCAAAAAAGGAGGGGTAGGGAGATAGGATTTTTTTGAAAGGAGATTACAAATAAACCTTTTTCATTTTTTATATAGTCATGGCCAGTCATTTAGCATTCCAACAGTTAAGCTGGTGTATTGTATGTGAGGTGTGTGCATACACAAACAAAAGTTGAACCTAGTTCTAACAAAAAACACAATTCATTCTCATGGTCCAGTGGAGCCAGGATAGTCAGCCTGATGAATATTGATGTCTCATCAAAATGCAGGACTGCAGGGTTACATGCCAAACAAGGAAATGCCTGGCTGACCATGCAGCTACTCAATTCCTTCTTTCCATCTCATCATGTCGTGATTTGGTGAACGCATCATCAGTATCTGATGAAGATTCATCAAAAGTCCAAGGTTCTACATCTGAAGTCTCTTCTTGTACTCTCTTGCATAGGAGCAGAAACTACCATCCATCAACCACGCTGCCACTGCAGCACCAAGCAGAAGCCAGATGATAAAGATCTCCACTGAATGAGGTAGTGTAGTGCACCCACCTTACCAGCCTCCATAAGTGCAGTTGATAAAAGTGGCCCATTGAAATACTATGCCTTCTCCTGGCTCTTTCATTTTACTGAATTGAAATTTCCAGTCCCCATGCCTGACAATTATCCAACTGTGACAAACATACTCATTCCTTCAAGAATGTGAAAATCTAATGTCTCCCATTGCACAAATGCCACCTAACCCTTAGAGGCCTGAGAATAATAAATACATTAATATTATAACCATTCTCACAAAAGCCAATGGCTTCTCACCTGTAAAATTGTTTCAAAGTTAAATGTGAGACCATTCCAAAGAGTGAACTCTCCACTAGAAGCACCTGTCACCAGTCGACGGCCTTCAGGTGTCCATGCCATGCAAAATATGGGGCATCTCATCTTGTTTGTAGCAGTGCGCACAAACTTTGTAGTAACTGCATTCAAAGGCATGTCTAGCATATTGGCAGGTGTCACCAAATGAGGAACATAGCAGCTGTCCGGCTGAAGCCATCGCCTATCATAAAAATCTCGTTGCCATGTGCGATTCTGCAAGCAAGAAGAAATATGTCTATACAACACTTGATGTAATAACTCCCTGTACTAAAATGTGGAACCCTATCGTTTGAAAAGGGTAAATTAAAAATTCCAAAACTCACTTCAAGAACTCGAATGATGGAGGAGTTATAATCCACGGTCTTTCTCATGATGCTTTTCCGTAACCTCTTCCCGTCAAATTCCATGAGGTCCAATGGTCCCCGAAGGGGGAAGCCTCCCCTGTATGGCTGGCCAGCAGGCTGACCACCACCTCCCATGCCCCTCTGTCTATCCATGGGTCGAGGGTACCGATTTGTGTAGCGTGGACCAGGACTGGTCAATGGTCCCATTGGCAAAGTCGCAGCCACAGCCATTTCTTTTTATATTTTATTGAAGTGTGCTGGATAATATTTATTCACACACAGTGTCCAGTGACATGCAGGAAATGCTTCATGTGGGAAAGGAAAGATTCACATCTCAAGGAGCCCAGGACAATTTGCCCCTCCTGGTTGCTGTAAACCTGTCATAAAAAGACAAATAGTTAACAATTATGATCTATCTGTTTCCTAGCTTTTATAAGTCTTTACCCAATGGCACCCTACTAATGCTAGCCAAGGGTTTGGTTCTGCTCAACTGTTTTGGGGTTATATTTCATTTGCATGCCATAACAGGTGAATGAACTTAATTAGGACATGAATTTTGAACTAAGTAAAGCAGGACATGGTTTTAAGCAATATGCTTCAGTACTTCAGAAATAAGCATATCAATTAAAAATTACACTTACTCAAGTGAAAAAATCAGCATAATGTTGAAAGGAATATCAAACAGTACAGCAAAATTGGTATGTTAAGGAAGAAGAAACCAAGCAAGAAGTGGGACAGAATGATAGCACGTGCTCTGTCCAACATTAATATACTCTGTAGACAATTTTACTCTTTATATAAAAAAAATACTGCAAGAACATTCTCCATTTGTTTGTTTTCATGGAAATATAATAGTCCCATGGTAATAAATACCTTCTTATGCTTGTGAAATACTTGCAAATAGTTTCAAAGCTATTGTAATATTATACACTTTGAATCAAGTACTGGGTATTGCAACATGGAAAATAATACATATATAATTAACCACACTATGATGAAACCTGTCATGACAATACTTTCACAAGCAATGATCTTCCTAAAAAAAATATTTACCTTAAAATGGCATCAACATCTCCATATAAGCAAAGCACTTGAACCCTAACGAATCAAACATCTTTTAGATGGAACTAGGACCACCAAAATTGAAAACCAGAATTGCCAACATTTGCTATGCTAACCACAAAAAATACTGCCTTTGAATGATTAACCAAATGAGGAAAAAAGGAGCAGCATCTATAGCTGGTCAGCTCCACAGGAAGGACCAGAAAGGCAGGAGCAGCTAGATACTCACACCTGTAAACTTCTTAAATAAACAATGGACTAATGAAAAAAAAAAAACTATCTTCATGATCAAGAGCACCAACTCATGGCCATTTCTGATGTCCCCATATCTTAGCAACTGCATTGACAGGAACTCTTATTCTCATTCCCAAGAACTTGGTGATGACAAAGACAGCAAATTTACCCTGATTGGGAGTTATTTAAATAATTATAAATATTTTAAAATGAAGTGCTACAGCACATTACTAAGTTTGTGTGTAAATTTGTTTTCTATGAATGAGGCAGAACTGGCTGACAGATATGTTTTCTGCATGAAGACCCTTGCCTTTTCTTTTCTTTCTTCATGAGTGTGAAATGGCAGTGGTGCTCCAAACTTCCATCAGATGAAATGTTGAAGATAAAAGATCAGTACTTCTGAATACTACACAATGAAAGGTACCTACTCCTAAGTACTAACCGTAACTAAAAATCATCAGAAGTCCAGAGAAGGGTGCACACAATTTTTTCATTTTCATCTGAAAAAAAAAACTTGTCTTTTAATCTGGTCAGAACTATGCCAATGAATTTTTTGCCTTTCTGTAGCAGAAATACTTTGCTTGTCAGCCCACAGCCACGGATAGTAAAGTATTACTGGCACTAAGAAGTAACTAACTGATCTCAGATATTAACATTAGAATACATCTGAGCAAAGTCATGATGAATTCATCAGGTTGACATGCTCATGGTAGAGACTGTTCACCTCAGTGCAGCCATTCCCATCATTTTCTGACTTAGCAAAACCACATCTCTTGGAACAATGAGCTTAGATAGTTGTCATGATTACTCAGCAACTATGCTCCTATGCCAACCAAGAAGCTGGGATACTATGTCCTGCCTTCCATCTGCCAGGACTGACAAATAAGATCTGAGAAAAATAGTAAGGCAGGCAAGCAAGACCTGAGAAGATATATTTGAACTAGGCCTATTCTGTGGAGATGGGGAGTAAAAGAAAATTCAAATTTTAATGGCAGTCATAGAAACCAACTCCTCCCTATCATTTTTCTAGCCCCTAAAAAAGGGATAGCTCTTTGACAACTTAGAAAAATGAGTTCATCACGATGAATTTGAGATTACTAGTATCAGTATATAGTCCTACCATTAGAGATAGTGAAAAAGTGGGGGAAAGTAGAAAGGACTCCAGTAAAAAGGAGGGTTACCATCAGAGATTGCTCCAAATCATGAATCACACAAGAATCCAGTTTGCAATTCAAGTCACAAAAATAATTCTAATTTAAATTGAAGTCTCTTCAATGCATCCTCTGCCTTTTCTTTCTACATACTGAATTAAACTAGTAGTAAACCATTTATAAGGCAAAACTCTGCAGAAAGAATGATACACTATCATACCATTACCCTATAAAGGGTTAACAGTATGTAGGAGAACCATAATTGAATTTGGCCCAAATGGAAGCTGTATATGCCATGATTTGGTCTGTTTATCAAATTTCTTGCTCAAAATGCTTAGTTTCCAAAGCAGAAAATAAAAAAATCAGCAATTCATGGTGACAAGACATTATTCAAATATGACATTTCATTTTGTCCAAAATGGAGAAAATTTGATATTGGCTCATTCCCTATCCATAAGATTCTAAGTCTAGTCAGTCAGATTTATTGATCAATTGATTTGTGAGGTCAACTTGGATTCACAATTTTAATGTTTCTACGATGAACTGATTCAACTTCAGAATTCATTCATCTATCACCTCTCTCTTCCATCACAATCTCTGATGTGTGATTATACAAACTATCTCCACAGAAAGCAAGTTCCTAACTTTGATATCAGGATCTTACTTGCCTGTCTCAGGTACTCACTCCCTTCCCTCAAATCATACAAACTGGAGACTGTAGCACTGCATCTAAGAATCTCCAAGTGCTCAGTAGCTGATGAAGAAATTTAGCAAGAAACAGGATTTTTTAGCAAGCAAACCACTGCATCATAAATATACCTCTTGAAATCAATAGCATGCAGCATCCTTGGCATCATTTAACAGGACTAGAAGTAAAACTTTCCTGAACCCCAGACTTCATGTCTGATTGTGAAATGTGAAATTTCCTTTTTACTTTTCCTATACTTACTTCCACCTTTTTTATTTTTACAATAAGTAGAAGACATGAGGCATACCACTTTTAAACAGTGTTCCAACAGTCACTTTAGCCTGGCTCTTGTGGAATTCACATGGAGGGATGTAAGACAAAGAATAAGGTGTTGTTGAGACTGATTGAAACAAATCAGATGAGGTCAGGCTAAGCATTAACAAACCAGGATGTTGGCAACATTGCAATACCTGACGTAAAAATGCTAAACATAGACATTACCATTTGAATATTGGTTCCATTGGTGGTTGTTCCCAAGCAAAGGTAGTACAAATGAGTACAATATTTCAAGAGGAATCAGATGAATCTTCAAGCATGTGGAGTCTAAATTCTGGAAGCATGTTCAAGGGGAGATTTTTATTTATTTTCACCTACATTGGTAAAAGCAGGCAACACAATTGTGTCACTATCACGATACCAAGTTTGTTCAAATGAATCACCTTCTGCAAATTGTTCTGAAGCCCCGTTTTTCCTGATCTTATTTCTCACTCCAGTGTGTGCTTCACGCTTACCTTTTTGGTAAAAGTAACTTTTGGAAACTTGTTTCTTTCACCCAGTACACAAGTCCAGACCTATTATTCAGAACGCAATGGAAATGAAATCCAACCCAAATGAGATGGTCTCTCATCCATCATTTAGCCATGTGCAATTTCCGAATTATTAATAAGCCTGAAGTAAATTAAACTCATTCTGCATTAAACAATAGCAATCTACAGAAAACGGTTGAAATGTTGATGTTGATGAAATGTTGGGATGAGACCTACCTTAGGCCTAACCCCTTGTAATTTCTGGAAGGGGTGACTCATACTCTCCCTTTCAGGACTAGTTTTATAAATGCTCAGATATCATTCGGTTCAATTTCTGAACCATATCATTGCTCCATAGACACTTTTAGCTCAAGTGCCATAGACAAGTGATAGAATACAAGAAAAAAAAAGAAGACTCAAGTGATGAGAACTGCTGTTTCCCTTTGGAGACCCCATGTATGGATGAACTAACTTCAGAAAAAAGATATCAACCCACCATTTTAGGCTGTTGCTTAACAGTTATCCTTTGCCCTTTCTGCAGTCATTTTTGCATTCTTGATAGATCCCCATCATAATTATGTTCTGCTTTTAATCATTAGTACTTACATCACCCAACTATTCCACCCCCAGCATTTAAAAGATGTTTATTTCTCATAACTCATGAACATAAATCATGAAGTTGTCTCTCATAGTCATGAATATCATGCATAGGTTCTAGGGTGCAAACAAACTTATTCGACTTCCAGCAGAACACAATAACCCCTGTTAATCTATTTGTCATGACTACCCATGGGTCACCATGATACAACATAAAAATATGATAAAAACATGCCAGACTGGTTCTGTTTTACAAAATCATTAATGGCAAATCACTGCTTGATGCTCAGAGGTGTCTGACAATTGGTTGAGGAGGAGCACACAGAGCTGGTCTCTACATTGTTTTTATTGAAGAGTTTCCTCCTTCAAGCCTTTGTTTTTTCCTCTTGGACGAAATAGAATCGAATGATCTTCCCTCACAAAAGAACCCCTTAGAAAAATCTGTCACCAACCTTCAACCACCTAACTTAACCCCTTAACTGGGAACTTTTGAAGGCATATGTGCGGTGATTCCATTGAGAGATGGCAGGTGCCAGACCGCACATATGCGGCGAGTCCATTTAAGGGGTTAAACTACATCCCGCTGTCACCTTCGTTGGTATTACACTATTTTGCAGCGTTACTCTTCAACCTTGTATTTGGGCGCGATATAAACATACAATTGCCGCACTCTCACATGGAGGGATGAAGGCAAGCTGCATATTGGAGGTAATCATAGGCCTAGGCCTATGATATGGGAGCAACAGGCAAGATCTAGCAAAAAATATCACGTTTCGGACAGGCAGATTTGCTTCTTTTTTGGTCTAAAATGTTTCCCGTCTCTGATTGAAGTCGGATTGCACTATATATTATAAATGAAGTTCATCGCAGGATGCTTTCCGATGCAGGAAACTGATGCGACTCGGTCGACTTCAAAAAAGTTACAAGGCGATAACTCTGCGACAATCAAGATGGAGGCCAGTGCATTTTGGAAATAGCAGTGATACATCATCCTGTCGACGTAGATGCGATCCAATATTGGTGATTGTAAACTATAAAAATTGTCAATTATCAAAAGGAAATGAAATTGTCTCAACGTAATTAATATAATTTGTTAGTTCCTTTCTATTATATGCTGATATATTTCAAGTATTTGGGAAAACTTCACCGCGTTGTAGACGGTGGACATATTGCAACCCTGCTTGGCAGCGCGCATGACTTCCCCATGTTTAGTGTTTTGTTTCGTGTTGCTCGGCTCTTCCTTGTAAAATTTATCTGGAAAAAAGGAATGCTTTTTTTCTGCCAGTGGCTTTATTGAAGGTTCCTTAGCATCTCATTGACCCACATTCTCTACAATTAGTCATTTGTGAGGCATTCAAGCCTACAGTTCGATAGGCCTAGAGTTACTCCTGATGGTGGATCTTTCGCTTATTCGTATTGGAACAACCGCACTTCGTCCTCGGTAGCGGTTCCACGTTGCTCTGATTAATACTAAAGTTTCCATATCAAGCGACAGAGCTGCCCATGTGAGAACGTATGGCAATGCCCCCTTTGGTCTGTACTGATCATCGACAAGCATACTAATTGAAGTCATTAGTCGTTCGAAGATCACTGGACTTGAGAAAAGGAGAAAAAGCAGAAAAGAATAAAAACTATATCTGTAAGATGTTTCTTCTGTTGAAGCTTGGCTTTCATATTCATCATTTTCCCTACTGTTTCCTGCTGATATGCTATTGAGTTTCCAGATCATGGTAATCACCAGGCAAATAATAATTAATAAATAGTAGCTGCACACACTGATAGTAACAACAGGCAACTGACATGAAGTTGATGAAATCAGTTCAGTATAAGGATCACCACTAGTGTAAGATGCCTGTTGTTTATGTGTTGTGTTTTCACTTTCTGGAGAGGTTGCTTGTTCAGTTGCGGAAGATATTAGAATTTGTGAAGTGACTTCATTTGATGCAGTTAGCACAGTTGCTAAGTCTGAAGAAGGCATAGGGAGAGTTGATGTGAGAGTAACATTTTCACTTTCACCCTCAGTTGGTTCAATTTGAAGTGGGGTGGCTGTGCTTGTAGAACTTGAATTATCATCAGGAGGTTCATCAGTAAACCCCAAAGTTGTGATGGTGGGAAGAAGAGGAGTTTGGAGATCTTGTCTGAGTATTGACTCTTTAGGAAGAGTATTTCTGCCACCACCATGGTTTAGGCCATCCTCATCCTTCAAGAGAATGCATTTTCGATGTAGGAGGAGCTTGGATTGATCCAGACTTCCATTCACAGTTTCTTGGACCCATTCAATAATACGATCTATCAAAGGAGATAGTTCCACTGGTTCAATTCTATTGCCTGCAAATGCAACTTCAGAATCATTCCCATTGGCAAGGTTGTATTCTGGTGTCCTGTTGAAGCTAGGAATGTTACATCTATGCTGACAGTTAAAGGTAGTATAAATTAATATAGTTGATATGGAGGCTGGTGCCAAGAAGCTGAAGATTGCCCAAAGCCGTACTTGCTGTTTTGGTGTCTCCAGGTTGGCATGAAATCTCTTTCTCGTTAGTTGTAGGAAAATTACAGCAATAAATATGAAGCTTCCACCTTGTATTGGTATGATCCAAATGAACTGCAGCACCACTGTTGCTGTTGTGTTATCACATGGAGTTTGAAGTAGTGAAGTTGCTCCCAGGAGAACCAGAAAAATTTTGAAGCCAGTTTCCAATAGCATCTTCTCCTTCAGCAGTGTTTTCCATACATGGTCACTATCAGATGATGCTGAGATTGTCCAGGTTATTATTGTGATGATGAGTCCTAGAATGCCACCAAGTGTACAGAGGTATCCCATGACCACATTCAGTTGTATACTGTACACAGAGATGAATGACTCATATCATTTCCCCAATCATTGTTGAGTGTTTCCATGTGGGTACCCTCATGTTGCATGTGATTCCATGATCTGAGGTCAATATGCATTCAGGTGTGGATCATTTCAAGTGTACCAGTATGTGACAGGTGAATCATGAACTCAATAGAGAGGAGACAGTGTGATACCCTCAGAGTTCGTAATATCTGGACCTCCATTGAGCACATCAAGCAGCAAAAACAAGTAGCCAACTCTGAGAGGCTCTCCAAATTGTGCCTCAGAGAGTATGGGACACCTGAAGGTGCACAGATCGAATATTGTACATTGTAATATTTTCTTCACCTTTTTTATGCCAATTTTTCTTCACTTTTCTTTCAGAGGAAGTTGAGAAGGACTTGGTGAAAGCTGTCCATGATGGCCTGGTTGCAAAATCCCAGAGTGTGGCACACAAAGGCTCAAAGCCTGGAACTGAGCAAGTGGCATACAGAATTCCAAAGGATGGTGTAAGTGTTTATTTGTGGCTTTACAGAAATAAAGAAAGATACCTTAATGGATGAGTGAATGATGTTCGTATTTCTTGATAGCCGGAGAAGGATGATCATGACTGGTACTGCTTTAAGTGCCACAAGCCCGGGTCAGTTCTCCTTTGTAGTCAATGTCAGCGAGTCTATCATCCTGGCTGCCTTCAAGAGAAGCCCAAAGCCTCAAATGCATCTCAGTTCAAATGCCCTGTAAGCCCATTTCTTTGACCATACATTTAATAACGGGTTATGATCCTGTGTGCTATTATGAAACTTGTGTTTTCCCTCTAGTTTTATTTTTTTTAAATAATTGCTGGCTATTTATGCCTGGGGGATTATTATAAGTCAAATTCTGTGAATTTCATAGACTATAAAAAGGTGTATGGTTTTCTTCTATTTGAAAGTAGTCCTTTTTTTTCATTTAATTCCTTAGTTCAATACATGCTGGTCTCTCATGTCTCCAGGTATGTATCAACATAGCAGAAGGGCCAAAACTTTTCAAGATTAAAAATGGGAAATTGAATCACCTGCTGGGGTTCACCTGCAAGCTACTTACGGAACGGGTTTGTTTCTCTCCTCTTATTTGCTAGCTTGTTGTAGGTAGTTAAGTTCTTGATTGAGGGCTTTTTTTTTTGTAGGCAGTAGAAATTGAGAAGCTGAGCACTGGAAGACTCAAGGAAGAGGAGATGTGGATGTATGATCTCCTTGTGTTTCGGCATCAGGACTTTGCGTCCATTTGCAAGAAAGTCCATGAGAAAGTCTATACATGCACAGAGGAGTTCATGGCAGATATCCTGCAGATTCAACACAACAACTGTGTCTTCTTTGGCCGTAAGTTGAATATTGATGCCCTTGACAATATTAATTAATGATTTTTTAACTTTTGCTCATCTTTTCCCACTTTCTTCCATAGCTGAAAGTCTCCCTGGTGCACTCAGTGCAGTTATGGTCAATGAATGCCAATATGAAATTGATGAAATGAAGCTGTGTCGAGATTGCTACCTCACATCCAACGTGAAGATGGATAATTGGTTTTCTCAGCCATGTCGACCTCCGCACAAGCTTGTCTTTGCCAAGCAGACTGGGTTCCCCTTCTGGCCTGCAAAGGTATACTGTGCAACTGGAGTATCATGGTGTAATGTCATTGTCTTGGGTGGCTCATCCTTTATCTTGACTGTTGCAGGTCATGCGTGAATTGGAAAATGATGTCAATATTCGTTTTTTTGGCTGTTCACATGAAAGAGCTCTGTTGAGCAAGACTGCCATCATGCCCTTTGACACACCTGCCTCTGTACTCAAGGTGTGGCATCTTTCTTCTTTCATTTTGTTGGCATCTTTCAGTTTATTAATCTGAAAATGTTTCAGACTAAGAAGACACCAACATTCAAAAAGGCCTGGGAAGAAGTAGAACAACTTCAGGAAGCTATGGAGAAGGTGAAAGATGATCCCAGGTTCACTAACCCAAATTTTGAATCAGACATAGAGGAAGAAAGATCTGTTTCTACACCAGCACCTAAGCGTAGAGTGAGTTTTCTGGGAATTTCCTTGTCTGTTTTCATTATGTTTTAGTAGATGTGATGCCCTTATACCTGGTTTTACTATTTAGGGACGCCCTCCACGTCCCAAGGTAGAAAAGATGGAAGAGGATGAGCAAAGCCAGAAGAAAGAGAATGAAGGGGATAATAAAAAGCAAAAGAAAGAGAATGAACCTGAAAACAAGAAACAGAAGAAGGAAAAGAATAAACTCATTGAGCAAGATGCTCGTACAGACAGGAACAGAATTGTTCTTGAACGGGAAGCTCGAAAACGAAAGGTCAGTAAGTTTTAGTGATCAAACTGTTGTGATGTGGTTTTTTTTTTCCCCAGATCATTTCCATTTTCTCAAGCTGATTTCAATTCTGTATCTTCTATGGACAGTTTCTCAAAACTCAACTGTCTCAAAACTTGAGGTTTTTAAATCAAAAACAGATTCTCTTCTGCAACAATAGAAATGAAACCAGAGTAATGCATAGGAGCTATGTATGGCCTATGCATGTTAAGGCAGCACTATATGAAACCCTCCATTTGAAATTTTGCAAAGATGATGTTGAATTCTGCCTTAGGTGCCTAATGTGTCACTCCTCAAGATGTTGATATGAAATACATAATTTTAAGCTGAAAATTTCTTGCATTTTTAACATGTATATAGTCACAATTTAGAAGTAGTATTTAGACTCTGTAATTGTGAAAATTTTATGCATATCTTTGGAAGGTTGGCATGATAACCACTGCTTTAGGAAGTTTCTGCTTGAGACCCTGTTGAATCACTTGAATCCTAAGTACTCATTAATGGATAATTATTATATTTCCATTATTTTAGAGGCAAACTCAGACACCTGTGAATGAGGAATCTGTGGTTTCCTCCACTACAAATCAGGAAGCTGAAGCCCCATCTCCTTCCAAAAGACTCAAGGTCAGTCAACTCTCTAACTGAATGCAAATTGAAAGCCATCATTGCCTAGATGTGATGTCCCTCAGGGAAGCAATGAAACTTTGTTGCCCTACTTAGAGAAAAATATCTCCAATAGAAAAAGTTAGAGGATGTCTTTGTGCTCATTTCATATCCCCCTGAAAAGTTGCCATCCAGTATTTATGGCAGAAACAATATTTAAGAGTGTGAGAATTCAGGAGTAAAAGGAGAGATTCACTCCACTTTCAGAAAGAAATCCCAGAAGACTCGGGAACAGGGAAGGAACGGCCACCGCACCACACGAGCTACCCAGACTCGACAACCAAAGAGACCAAGTCATGCCCCAAGTGTGGATTTCATGTTCCTCTACCACCCAGACGATCTCCAGACAATGCATCTAAGGTGGGTCATTTGCTGTGGTGAGAGTGGAGGAGATGGTGGATCATGTATGGTTGCAAATGAGGACATAACATAATCGTAGACTGGGGTCCCATCTCCTAAAACCCAGGAGAAGGATGAGAAGCTTCGGCTGTTGAGAGAAGAAGTCACCCGACTACAAAAGGCTCTTGGTGAGAGGGATCGACGGATTGGAAACCTTGAGAACCTTCACAAGCAGGAGATTTCAGAGACCAAGAAGAAGCAATGGGTGAGAAAATTTCCATTTCTAGATTGAAGTGCTGATTGTATAATTATTGTTTGAGCTTCCCCTTCTATTGCTGTTACTTTGCAATTCTAAATGTGGAAAGAGTAATGATCCCATTTGTCTCATTGCAGTGTTACTATTGTGAAAGTGAGGCCATCTATCATTGCTGTTGGAACACAGCCTACTGCTCCACTCACTGCCAACAGCTTCACTGGCAGGCTGAGCATCGGAAGCTTTGCAAGCGCAAGCGATAGAAGGCTGGCATGCAGTGCTCCAATTGTTTTGTTTTGCACTCCTTGGAAAATGCAACCCTGTAAGACTTTAGTCACCTCAGTTTTTTTCACCTATTTCTCAATAGAAACATTCTGTGATTTGTGTTGTTCTGGAGCCTGGACAATTTGTGAAGTTAAGTCAATGGCCTTGACTTAGGAAGTACAATGATCATTTTTGATATTTTTTGTCTACCCATGTGTTGCTTGAAAGGATCTGTGCCTGAGACCCATGTTTCTTCCCCCCACCTTTCTCTGAGAGCTATCATTCCTCAGGGGCTCAGAAGCAATGCGGTTTAACCATAAGCATAGTGTAGGCAAGAAGTGGGGGAGACCACAGCAACTCTGGGACATTCCTGTCCTTGACATTATGTGTATGGGATTAACACACTAATTTAATGTTGAGGAATTCAACATGAAAAAAGTTATTCAATTGGCAAAAAAAAATGCCAGGCACATTTACTGACACTTAACATTTTTGTCCTAGCTCTGTTCCAATTGTTATATCTGTAGTTACAGTTGAACCACATCTGCACCATGTCAGTATTAAATTTTAGGGAAGGAAAAAAAAAAGATGGGTTGCACCGCTGTGCTTCTGAACTCCCCCTTGTTGGTTTCTATAGGCATTGCTATCTCAGTAGGGCTATCTCTTTGTGGTGTCGTTTTTCGGAAATAAATTCATTCACAGCCGTATTCTTCATTTGTCAATGCTCTACAAATATCATACTCATCCACAGATTAAGCACAACACTTCCACGAGGAAACGAGCTATCTAATCTAAGTGTAGCCACTGGCGGCACTTGGAATCCCGCTCCTGCCAATCCTCAGGCCTCTCCGATTTTCCATGCGGAGACGGACCGAATTGAAAAGAGTCCTCTCCGTCCCTTCGTTCATACCACCAAGGAGGCCAGAA
Source organism: Darwinula stevensoni (assembly GCA_905338385.1). NCBI lineage: Eukaryota > Metazoa > Arthropoda > Ostracoda > Podocopida > Darwinulidae > Darwinula > Darwinula stevensoni. Next base: position 10,767 of record CAJPEV010000763.1, on the reverse strand, counting down.
ATCATGAGTCTGGTCTTCAGGCGAACTCGATCTCTTCTCCAGCCCATACCTGATCCTAGTAGCCTTGACGGAAGACTTCCTTCGCAGAGGAATACACTTGTCGTGATAGCCAACCTTCATCCCTCTTCTCGTGTAGGACGAACGAGGACTCCCAAGCTCGTGTGACTCAGTGCCAGCTAACGTCAATCGGTCAAGCTCCCCAAAACGAACGGCGAGCACCTCCCGCCAATCAGACGACTCCACGTTATCGTGCGAGTGCAGCGCAAAAACTCGCGTCCACTCAGAAGAGAAGGACGGTCGAGGAGGCGGAAGTTCTACATCCACGGAGACGGACATGGCCCGAGCTGGAAATGAAACGAAGGACACCGAAAGCCGCCTCTCGCACGGCACCGACAGCTTCCTCCGAGTCGGAACCTCCAATTGCCTGGGCACGGTTTCCTTCCCCCCCTCCGACGAAGAGAGGGAGGAGTCCTGCTCTAACGCCTCCTGGCATCCCGGAGGTAGGAGGAAGGACTCGTCACTCGATTCCTCGCTCCAATGTCGAGAGGAACCGGGAACGGAAAGAACCGAGGAACCCTGGCTGCAGCTACTCATGGCTCCCTCGGCACTGAACTGACATTGATCCTCCATCATCTTATAAGGGAGACCGGGTCGTGTGTAATCGATACCACTGATGATGAAAGAACTGGGCCAAGGACGAATTCTGATATAAGGAACTGTATTCACATGAAATGAGCAGATATTTCTTCAAAAAATAAAATAAAATTAGTCACAACTTGAAAATACTGTCAGACCGAGGAGGCTTTTCCCTATAGGTACTATGAGAAATAAATGCAAGTATACGTGAAGATCCGCAGCGTTTTCTAAACGTCCATATTTTCGAGGGGAGGGGCTCTAAAAAATAACAAAGAGCGGACCTTCGAAAAACGCTGAAGAAAGGTAACTCCAATTTCGTTACTGCTGCTTGTTCTTGAGTCCGTCTCGTCGGAGAGCGAGTTGGATCCGATTGCCGATCTTCATCCACCACCAAGTGTTGACCCAGGTGACGAGCCAATATTGGACGCCGTGGGACCAATATCCCGTGGTCCAGCTCGCGTAAGGGAGGGTGTAGACGGCACTCCGGGCGAACGTGGGTGCATCTGGAAACATGGAGCCCGTGGACGCCAACGTGTCGCTGAACTTGGTCATGTTCGTGTTCACGTAGAACGGCATGAGGCTCTGGACGAAGACGCCGTGCCTGCTGTACTCCTCGTGCAACGCCTTGCTCAAGTAGTCGATGTAGACCTTCGACGCACTGTAGACCGACATCAGCGGCAACGGCCCCACGGCAGAGGCGGAGGAGAGGTTCACGATCACCCCCTTCCCCCTGAGCATCATCTGGGGAAGGACGAGGTGGGACATCATGGTGGCCGCTCCCACGTTCACGAACACGTGCTTCCACAGCATCTCCGTCGTGAGCTCGGTGAAGTACTTGGGGTACTCGGGCATGACCCCGACGTTGTTCACCAGGATCCCGATCTCCTTCCCGTCCAGCTCCTTCTTGATGTGGTCGTAGACGTCGGGACCGGACGCGAAATCCGCCTGCACCACGAACGTCTCCACTTCGAAATCCGCCTCGATCGCCGCCGCCGTTCGCTTCAGCTTCTCCATGCACCGGCTCACAAGTATGATGTTGAGGCCTCGGCGGGCCAGTTCCCGGGCGTAAGACATGCCGATTCCATCCGTGCTACCCGTGACGAGGGCCCATTTCCCGTATTTCTCGCTCAGATTCTCCTGCGGCACGATGCGTGCCCAGACGAAATTCACGAACCCGTTGCAAAGGGACCAGGAGAAGGAGCAGAAATGCTTCATGCAGAAAAAGATCCCCACGCACGCAAACGCGTCCCGGACCAAGTTCAGGTTGGACACGAGGATCGGCACCATGTAGGCAAAGGAATCCCCTCCGCTGGCCATGGCTTCTTTTCTTTCGGGACTTTTTCTCGTTATTACGTCGGGGGTAGGGCCTTACGAAGGGCCAAATATCCGGTCACGATGTCACTCGGCAACTCGCCAATGATGGAGTATTCCTCGGCTGTCGCGTATCGCAACTTTGTCTCTGGATCCAGATAATTCGCCTGGACGGAAAGTGAATCATCCGCAAACTTCCAAAAGAAGACCACCGATTCGACGAACGCGACCGCGCGAAATAACTTACGGGCAGGCCGGAGACGTCCGAGTATTTGGAAGGAGGGGCCTTGGATGGTGGTGCCTCGATGCTCCAATCTGATGCGAAACAAGATCCCAACAAGACCACACGTGAGACAGGAAGAACCAAATGTAAAACAGGAGGAGCAGGAGGAGTGGGATTACGCCACGGTGCATTTCGCACTCCGTGGTTCAATGAAACCTTCTCACCTTTCTATTTCGCACGCATACCATACCCTACCTTTCAAGACACACATACACAACCCTTTATCACACTTCTTTACACGCGAAATAAAAAATCCTGCGAGGATTAGACAACACGCACTTTCCGCCTGGTGGGTTCCGGAAGCAACGGGATTTTAATAGCTCCGAGAATGACACTTCATCAGTGATTTGACACGTTACGATGAAAGTTAACAACACGAGAACAATGAGGCGAAAGGATGACTCACAGGAAACGTAACTAGCCGGCCAAGGCAAGTTCTTCTCAGCTGAAGCAATTTGCTTCAAGGTTTTCGTCGGATGGAGACGTCTGGAAACGTTGGAATGATGCACCTGCAATAGCACAGACAACAGCTTTATGCAGGACATGTCGTAAGGCACCTCATGGCAGAAATAAAAAATCAAAAGGGTATGGAGTATCGGTAGGGGGCACCCGGGATTGAACCGGGGACCTCTCGATCTGCAGTCGAATGCTCTACCACTGAGCTATACCCCCGCCACGACTATCCCCCCTCTGCTAAAGGCGCATTCGTTCCTCAACCTGCCAGACTCACAGACCTCACCCACGCATGCGCAATCGGCGGGCTGCGTCATCGAGCCCGGCACAGAAGCCTGCACGGTTCGCGAAGTCTGCAATGTGTGCCTGATGGAGGAAGGGGGAATCCCGACGAACCGTGAGGACCGCCTTGCGGAGCAGGATGAGGTACGGTCTCGGGTCACGAGTAGCATTGCACATAGACTCATCAGCTGCGACCCTTCACGTGCACAGACTGCGACGCAATTTTAGGTTAGACGTTAATTGAATTAATTGCACATTTTCGATCAGGTATTCCACGAGACTGCGATGATTGAAACCTGTTCAAATATTAAAAGTCTGGAAATGACCGAACATTGGATGTATGGATATTGAACTTAATATCAGCTCTCATCATATCGTGGAATCTCGAATTGATTTCGTCTTCCAAAAAGCGGAGTGAACATAACCATGCGAACTGAAAATATCCGTTACCGGTGTGATCCGAAGGGATGAGGCACTTGTCTCGAGTCGAGCAACAGGATTACACAACAGCAGCAAGCTATAGAAAGGCTTGACTGATGCCAACAGCCAGAGAAGACCAGTCCTCTTTCTCTCTGATGCTTTCTCTGAGTTGTTGTATCCTTGAAGTCAATATTTCCTGGAAACAGGCAGAGGACACGTTCCAAGCCTTTCTTCACGTGGACGACAGGAATTTGGCCAGATTCTCAAGGGTTAAGTCGAACGTGCAATCGCTTCAAAACTATTTTCTCTACCTACCTAGAACTAATACCATAATTACTTCCGACCACGATGAAGGCTCATGAAGAAAATTGAGGGACACAACGTCCCGCCCTTTATAACTTTCATTCAACGATCCCGTACATTTCAGGAGAGGAAAATCATAAATTGCCCAATTCACGATACCCGGCAGCAGATCACACAAGACCAGACAGAGCCAATTCCCTAACGGCATCGACATATCGTCTGAGCACGGCATGCCCATCCTCCGCCCGATCCGACCGCGTCATGGCCACGCAAAGCAGCAGCAAATGGAGGAAGGCAAACTCCAGGCATTCGTCCCAGTCCTGCAGCATCTCGGCCCACGTGTACTCCAGCTCCAACCCGCAGTCCTTCGTGACCTTCAACAGCCGGTCGTAGTAGATGCGGAGGATCTCAGGGCCCCGATCCCGTCGCATGCGGAGCGACGTGCTGCTGTAGAGAAGACTTGCCAGGTCCGTCACGTGGAGGAACGCGCCCGGGAACTGCCAGTCGCAGAGTCGGCCCGATATTACCTTCCCGTCTTCGGCGTACTCGAAGAGAAAATTGTTATTCCACGTGTCCCGCTGGGCAATGGAGCACACCTTCCATTTCTTCGGGGGTGTCGTAAACGTCGCCATAATTTCGACACCTTTCTGAATGAATCCTTCCACGATCCCACGGACTTCTTCGTCTTTCCCTCGAACCTCGTCCTCCCCAGCCGGGAATTTTGCTAGGTGACCAAACAACGTCTGAACGCTGTCTTTCAACGTCATCTCGGCCCGCTCCAGTCCAACCGACTTGGGCTTCATGAACGGATACTTCTTCGACACGTCGATGTCGTTAACTTGAATGTATGAGCAGGAAACGCCGGCCAACGTCGCTAAAATCAAGGCTCCGTTCTTCAGATGGTCAAAATCCCAATCTTTTCCGAAATCCGGAGTCTCGTATCCAAGAACGGCCAGGTCTTCGAGGACTAGAATGGATTCGGGGGAATCTGATCGCCCGTAGGCGATGACAGGTTTCGGAACAGGTAGTTCAAGGTCGTGCAAGCCTCGAGAATTCAAGAAATCCTTAAGATCTTCCAAGACGGAATTATAAAATCCGATTTCCCCCAAATCAAATCGAATGTCGGACATGATATCACGGAACATTGGCTCTTGGGGCACGAGCTTGATGAAGAGATCCAAGATTTTCGTCTCCCCTTGGGTCTCGTATTCCACGTGAGCACGAAGATGATCGGTCATAAAGCCAAGCTTTTCCCCGGTCGGTCCAACATCCATGACCCGCACTTCCAGATCGGGGCAGGCTTTCACGATCCTTAGACACGCTCTCATCCACTCTTTGCTCACTTCCTCCATTTTCATCGGAATCTTGATATCTGTACGAGCGCAAACGTTTCGAAGCTGCATTACGTAAAGAAAAGCAAACCGAAGTCCCATTCTCAGGCTCGATGGAAAAAACCTTACCCTGTAAGGCAGTCATTGTGTGGGAAGACACGTCGTCGCCCAAGAGTCAAAAGCACACTCGCGACATACCAGGGCGTATAGAGTAGATAAACAAGACACTCGAGTATTAGACAATACGAGGATAGCAGCGCCCTGGCGCCTTATTCGAGGTCGCGCACATTCACGCCATTCACGCGCAGGCTCCATGACGTCACGATTCCACGTGGAGAAGCGAGTGTGCACGTTATACGAACACACAGCCGGATGCCCCAAGGGGAATGACTCGGAGAAGAAAGAGAAAGGTGCCCTAGGCCCCTCACTGGGTCACAATTCAGAACCCGTTACCAAGATCTTCCCTTCCGCCTTAACCAGACCACATTCATGATAGACATACAAACGCTGAAATTCACTTTCCCTAGTATCGTCCCTCAGATTGACAATTTTGCCTGTCACGTAGAAGTACATATACCGGTAGCGGGAGAAAGCTACAAGAAGAGTAGGCGAAGTGGCACTGTGGTACGATAAAATCAGTGTCTCACTTTCGCTTTGAGGTTAGCTGCCCTATCAGCCAAGAATCCAGCTACTTTCCTCTTCTCCCCTTGAAAAACAACAACAGAGAAGCCCTTCCTGTGTGAAAGAACTCGAAATGAATCCATTGTCCTTCCACTCAGACATTCATACAACACTAATATGACTTCAAATAAAAATAATAAAAAAGGGAGGCCTAATTGAGAGTATGACCAAGTACATTAGGCTGCTGTATAACCAGTCCAACTGGATAGTACATAATTGCATTAGATCATCACTTGAAAAGGCCAAGAGGTTCAACAATATAACAATGAATCTCCTCTTCCAAAGAGGGCTATGGTATTCTACAAGTTCCTGGTTATTTCAATTAAAATATTATTTACTTTTTTCTGACTTCTAAATACCCATCAAGATATGAAACTAGTAAACACATACTTGAAATAACTGTATCACTGATCAAATTAAAGCACTAAATATTGCAGACCCATATTTAGGACATAGGGAAACAAATAATATACTTATCTCATCACACTACAAGCCACATGACTCAAACAGAAGTTATTCATTCGAGTGACCAGATGTTCTGGTTTTACCAGGATGGTACAAGTTTTCTAGTTTCTCTCCCAGTTTAAGTTCTGTTCTTCAGAAAAAATGACCTACCATCCTGCTTTTCAGGTCTAATAGCTCATTAGATTAAAGATACTATCTCACGACAATGCCTCACAGATTCCCTTTTATTGATGCTGAAAAGCCAGTTGCCCTTAAGGAAACAAACTCTCTAGTTCACATGACCATCGGGGTAAAAAAGCTAAGGGAAGCATGCCCTAGCAGCTGATGAAATATTGATAATGGTCAAGCAATATCTTGCCTCCTCAGGCCAAGACCTTCAAGGATCACAATAGTCCTTTCCTTAGAGCAAATCCATGAAACCCAGTTCTTAAGATGCAGGCAAATTTAATTGCAAAAGAGTTTTACTTCATTGCTTGCATTTATTGCCCCCAATTTTTAGGAATTACCAGTTTTCAAGTTTCAGTTGAAGGGAAAGAACAAGATTTAAGATTGCTATGGCTAACCAAACTACCATGATGGGGGAGAAAGCCTTTAACCAAAACTTTTAAAAAGTATTTCTGGCATTATATTCCAGGAACCAATGTCTGGTTTCTTTTTGCAATACAGGATTTCATAATTACTTAATACAGGTCTTCATTTAAACCAAAATAAATATTTAGAGAAGCTATGAGGGGGTGTTAATTTGTCTTGGTTACAAACATTTTTCTGAATAACTGGAAAATAGCAGTGGCAAAATTTTTTTTGCTACCTTAGAAAGTTTTCCAGAATAAGTTCAGAATAGGTCTAAGGTGGTTGAGGAATGAATGCTGCTCTTAACTTTGCATGCCATTTCTTCAACTCCAGAAGATGGTGTAGGGAAGTTATTTGAAATTGTCCCAGTTTTTGATGAAATCAGGTCAACCTATCTTCAAAATAAAAACCCCTTCTTGAGCATGTCCCCTTAAGGCCAATACATCAGGAGAGAGACTCAACCTGGCCTATCTGATATACTGGACCCTATGCATACCAGTGGTAGCTCTTGGCTTAGGCTAAACTTTATTTTTGAGAATTGTGATTACAATGAAGTAAGGTCAGAAAGCCTTCCCATCAATTTGTGTTCTCAGATGAGATATAACTATGGAACCTTTGTACAAAGGTTGGATGTGGATGTACCCTTTGCATGCAACACCTTCTCTAGACCATGGCCTAACTCAATTCTCCATATAGTCAAACGTTGGGCTGGGTCTACCCATGAGTTTGGTAATAACATGTGTTAAAAAACATGACTTGTCCCAGGCGTCCTTAGGCAAGAGAAGCCATCCTAGGCCTACACTAAATTGACAGTTTCTATGAACATACTTGAAGATGAGAATGGGCAGGCCTATTGAGTATTGTGGTTGATTTGGTTCCTCTTTCCCCAGTTGCGGCAGTCACAAGCTGAGGTTCATCGATAATTCTTCTTTTTTTTGCGCTTCCACCTTCCTCTGATTGAGCGATTCTTTCCGACATGTGTATGATATTGCACTGCTATGATGTGCGGCCGACGTCAACAACTAGAACCCGCAAAACCCCTCCTTTCCCCACGCATCTTCCGCATGAACCCCGCTACTCCCCACCACCACGAGCACTGGAAGCGGACACGTTGGCACGGGCACGCTCGATTTCCATTTTCGCCTTTCTCCCATCCATTTTTTTTTTCACGAATCAATGCGGTTTCTGTTTTTATAGCGCCTCATTTAAACGGCACGATGATTGGCCATTTCTCACATTTCTGAGCACTCCTAGATTTTTTTTCAATTCCTTTATCTTATAATAGCTAATAATCAATGTTCTTGTGCCCCCGAAAACAATGTGGCACCCCGTAAAAATGCGAAAAATACGCTTACTAGATCTTGCTCATCGGTATGGATTCGAGAACTAATTCCTGGTTGGTAATATATGACGCAATGACCTTCTCCCTTTTATGTAGTCAAAAATAATTCCTTAACGTTTCCTGGAGCTTCATATCGTTTGTGTTCCTCCCTCGTTGCCACTATGTGCTACGGTTCACCCGGGACGTGAGACATTTTCTTCGCCGCAAACGAGGTCATAATGCGCAGGATAAGATAGAATTTTTTATCCTTATCTTTCCTCAACGCTGGATTAATTTTTTCCCTTATCTGAACCGAGACATTACTTCCTCTTCATTTTCTGTACACGATCGGCTGCAAAAAAATTGATAAAGCCACATTCTCCGAAGAAGGACCAAACTTCAATGTAACGATAGTATTAGTAACGATGGTGAACGTTAGCGATAGTAACGATAGTGTTTTATCCAAAATTCAAAAGTTTTGGAGCCCAAAAATTTGCTGTCAAGAAGCAAAGAAAAAAATCTTCTCGACCCTGGCTTGCTCCCTGGACCTCAACCGGCACCAGATCAACTGCTACATCCGCGGCAGCTGCGCTTCGATGGCGGCTGCATGGCAGCTGCATGGCAGCTGCACCTCCGAGGGTTCATCGCTGGCCCTCTCGCGTCGAGGGGCAGAATGGCGACAGAGCTGCCATCTGGGCGGCGACGGTGGTAACGAAGACGATGGAAGAGTTCGGAGAGTGCGGCTTTTCAAACCAGGAGGATGGGAATGAGAGCGTAAATTACGACTGATCGTCGGCTGATAAACGGCTGATGGACGAGTGGATAACGAAGGGAAAGGGAGTTGAAGGGTTGGGAAGAGTGGGGAAGAGTGGGGAAGAGTTTTCGGAGCGGGACGAGGCCGTGGAGATGCGCGGCTAATATGCATTTCCGGATTCTCTCGACGCATCGCAAGCAGTTCGGATGGATTGGGAATTTATGCAGGCGGTGAGGTCATGTTTTCATGCGATGGGGCTGGGAGTGTGGTATGGAAATTTATGCGTTCGTTCGAGTTTTTTTTTTTTAGTAGGGTAGATGGTTATCGGGGACGGGGAAGCCTCGTGCGCTCGGATCGCGAAATCTTCACGCCGGGAATCCGGGCAGGCCCTTCCTGCCTTTTTTTCCAGCGACTTTCTGCGCTCCGAGCCCGAGATAAGATGGCACGTGGCTTCCGACGAGACCGAGGAGAGATTAAAAACCGTCGCCCGATTATTCGGGGCGAGGGAACGCTACGACGTGAGTCATGGCGAATGCAATGCAGCGGGAAATGCGTCGCGTCTGGCATTCCGAAGCCCGACAAGTGCACGACGTGCTGCCTCATCTCTCGGCCGAGTCTGCGGTGAGTTCCAATCTCCACGCTTCGTCCGCCGCTTTTGTCCTCCGTTTCGTGCGCTCGTTCCGTTCTCCAGTTCGTCTCCACGCTCCACCCTCCACTCTGTGCGTTCGCTCCATCCTCCACTTTGCCCTCCACTTCGTCCTCTCGCTCCATCCTCCACTTCGCCCCCCCGTTCCATCCTCCATCCTCCATCCTCCACTCTAAAGACCCTATCGCCACTAGTGCTCGAGCGACCGCGGGGAGATGTGCACTCCGCGACGTCTGGGGGAAGACTTGTGGCGCGTGAAGCCGGAACCTGCCGGCGCCTATCCTCGCTACGACATCCCGGACCTCCCCACGCGCATCCGGTCGATCGCTGCCGCCCTGACTCCGATCCTCCCGGCCTCCTTCTTCCTCCTGCCCCAAGTCCTCGGCGGCCCCGACGTCGAGCTCCAGCTCCTGGCGTTCTTCCTCGCTTCTCTCCTCGCCTTTTCCACGGGTACGAGAGAAAATTATTTATAAAAAAAAACTCGTCGAATAAGTTTCAAAAACGGAATTTCGCGAAAAAAAAATTGTTATAACGTGATTTCCTCTTCGCGATCGACCTCTCAGCTACACCGGTCGGATGCCCGCTACATCGCGACCAGGTTGCCAGATCCCGACTTTCACCTCCAGAGGTCGTCGACCACGCTACGACACCTCTCGATCGTCTCGGACTAAGATGCTGATCGAATCGACCCTTCCCCCGCTACTCCCCACCACCACGAGCACTGGAAGCGGAAAAATTGAACCGGCAAAACGACCCAAGTGCACGCCCACAACTCTCGGGAAGCCGCCGAAGTCATCAGGCGGAGAGAGGTCACCGTCCCGCTCCCGTTCGTGGTTCGGCGGGGAGTGAGCCACGAGGGCGTCACCAAGCTGCACCAAGCAAGGAGCATGAGACATCCGTGCGCAAGGAAGACGTCTGAGAGACGCCAGTGAAGCCTCTCGGCCAAAACGACGTCGAATGGGGGCAACCGTATCCCCCGGCAAGACTCTGCACCTACTCACAACCCCAAGACGACCCAGGAGCGACCAACCAAGAACGTCCCCGCGCCCATCACCTCCTCACACCTGCCACCTGGGATCCCCGACTCTGTGGGTCAGTGGACCCCACTGTGGGTCAGTGGACCCCACCGACCCACAGAGTCCGAGCCGACGGCATCCAAAATATGGAAACTCCGAAGCGACCCTGCAAAAACCAGCAGCCAACATCTCGATGGACGCAGCGCGTACCGCGATCGACGAGTCACCTCAAATCGTCTCAGGTCACGTGTGAAGGCCGGGAGTGGACATTTTCAATAATGTTTCTGTAATCTGT
>CAJPEV010000762.1:26044-95376 GCA_905338385.1 Darwinula stevensoni | reverse complement strand
GCGAGTCTCGATTGCACCGTTCGTTTCGGAGAACGGTTGGGGATTTCGACCGTAGGTGTGACGTCACGGGACGTGACTCCCAGTTACATAATCCGTGCGGAAGACCCCGTCTAGCCGTCCGCAATAAAGAGTAGCGAAGATCCACCAATAAGGGACGACCTGGTCACGTGACCAGCCCCCCCCCCCCTCATAATTCATTCAGTTCAAATGTTCATTCCGAGGAGGATATAGAGTTACCCACGTGGTCGAGTCTGCAAAATGTATTTCAACGGTTGCATGCATTGACCTGGTCTGGGGAGAAACAACGACCTCAAAAATGCCTCATCCGAAATATACCCATAATCACATTAAGCCAAGGCGCCAATCGATATTATGAGTGTGGCTTACTGCTTTTGACTTACGGAAAATAACAATGTGAGCTATTATTGCGCTTTATAAAATAAAAAAAATCTATGGACAAAACAGTGTCCATATTAGGTCCAGTTTGCAGTATGGACATTGCATCTCAAATATGTACTGTCCATATTAGTTATGAACGGGTGGCAACCCTACCGATGAAATTCCGGATGAGGTATTCAACAAGACGTGTTGTTCAGGAAGGAGGCAGTGATGGAAATTTTCAATTGCGATTTCTTCCCACTAGAAACCCTGCGGTAATCGAGTGCGTGAACCGGTGACCCATTTTCGTATCGAAGGTTTCCCGCCGCAACCGCACGGAAACCGCAGGATGCAAGAGACGAAGATGACTCATGAAAAATGGGTAACCATAACACTGATCTAACCCGGAGGGGCCGGGACGCGTCCCCGTTCCCCTTCTCGGGGATAAATATTTAGAAAGGAGATAACCCGGCTAAATATTGGGAAGATCCCCTATCGTCTTCGAACGCTGAAGAAACGATAAAAAAAATGAAATCCCGACGCCGTACGGAGCTTGACAGCGCGAATGACATCCACGACATCCTTCGCATGCCCCTCACGCCGCCAGTCGCACATACTCCGCGGATCCATCATACAGTATGATGAGGCGAATCCTCCGCATTTGAATTCGGTGCCAGCAGCGCGGATGCCATTAAGCCTAAGGACGCTGGCTCGGCTCCTCCGAAGGACGACCGGTTAAAGGCCCTTTCTACGGTCATATGCGAAGGATCGATTCGACACGTACCATCTGTGTCGGATCGCTTCCTTGTCGGCTGCGAGTAACGGTGCACGAATCGGCTCGCGCCTGGGCAAATTATTCAGCCGACATTGGTAATTCGAGTTGCATAAATCAATCGAAATCAGCCAGAATTGAGAACCCGCGATAAAACATTTCCCCCGCGAAATCAGAGCCCTCCGAGGCTTCACCCAACTTCAAGGCCCAAGTCGAGCGGCACGCTCTCGACGACCTACTGTCCAACATAGACATTTATAAGACCGACGCGAGCAGTCACCTGACCGACCGTTTCCGTCCAGCGCAGGGCCCGGTGCCAAGAAATAAAAAAAAAGAGGAAAGAGGGCATCGCGGTCAGACGAAGCTGCTTTGCCGGGTGAATGACCCTTTATGCTCTCCCCTGTGACGTCATCGAGGAAAACAAGCGACTGCAGGTCCAGCTGCCCTTTGCTTATTTCAGGCAGCTTTGCCGAAGTTGGGGTTTTAAATCGGCACAGTACGCCGTGAAAAAAGTGACACTGAATAAAGGCGCTCTGGAATGCACAGTACATAGGCGCATTTTTTGTTGATGTTTGTTTCTTGGGATGAGGGGAGATAACCCAGTGCATATCGAGCCCCCCTATTATAGGAACAAGAACCGGGCGCGAGAAAGATGGACGCAAACCAACTGGGGCAAGCGAATACGGAGACACGAATACGAATACACGTCACACATACGAGTTGTTACGAGGCAGGACGATGAATCTGCTCGCTTCGATAGATGAAATCTCCCGGGGTGCATGTTTGTTTTTTTTTTTTATAGCCTAGATGACGTCGGGAAGTGTTTTTGGCAGTTGCCGACATCGATTCATTGGGGATATTTGTCCTTCCCGATCCGTTTGTGGTCAGACGACCTGTTTTCATCGTTTCCGTTGCTGCGACGTCGCTTCGATGGCAAGCTATGCGCTCGCAAAAAGCGAAATGATTGCGTGGAAAAAATCGAAGATGGCCCACCGTGTTCTGAGAAGAGATGGTTTCTTTCAGGCTTAAGTGCTGATGCTTATTATCTTGCTTGACACTTGGGTTCAGTGTTCGTCCATGTTTACTTCCACCCCCAAGAAACAAACAATTGAAATTGTTTTCGTGCTCACACCACTGGCAATGGGACGACAAAAATGGGCTCCTTTTCTCGCGGGAGAATAATTGCAACGCCTGATTATGTCGTCCGTTAAATCGAACATTACGATTCCTTCTCATGGTTGTTCGTTCACGAATCACTAGAATTATGAGAACATGGAAAACCACTCTCTTTTACGACCCTAAAAATTGGCGCTTGTCACAAAATTCAAAATCTAATTCAGAATTCTGAAAGTCTGCAGTGTCTAAGAGCCTCTTCTTTCAGGCTCTCCCAAGCCAGACAACACTGTTTGTATGGTAACACTGTCTCATCCCTCTGAGACCAGAATGGATGTGGGAAAGCCCGGGCGAGCAGTGTCATGGCGGCCGTCCACTTCCTTCCGCCTGCCCAGTTATTCGTGATGCTTCGCCTGATGAAATCTTATTCTCGAGCCGCATTTCCATCTTGATTTTTGTCGAGCTGTCCCCAGAGCATATGTTAAAGTTGTACTGCCCCCCCCCCCCCAGGCATCCCTTTGTCACAATCAGCAAAACATGCAAATAATCTGTCTTCTTCATAGGTATGTGAGGGTCAGCCACCTAGGAGACCCAGGCTAGGCAGATCTTCCAACAACGGTTGTTGCGAGAGAAGCACCATGCATCTTGTAATCTCGGAAGTAAGGTTTTCTTTTGGAAGAACGCTGATAACATCGAAACAGAGTGAACTCCGACCCGAGACATGCATCCATTACATTGGTGTTGGAACTTCACCATCAATAGCAAGGTATCAATTTCATGAATATTTTAGTATTTTGGATGGTCCCTGTTCAGACGGCATGGACCGTACCTTCTCAGCTGCCCAGAAATTCAGTCTCTCTACTGTCTGAGTTGTCGACTGCGAAGCCTAGAAATTATTTTCAGTGCGGAACCCGCTGTCTCGCAATCACTTCCATCTGCACTCACAAGGTGTCAATATAGTTCAGGTACTGAAATTCATTGGACGGGTTCCTTTAAGCCACGTTAGTTCCTGCTTCCGACTTTACGATTAGAGGCCGAGCATTGATGGATATCGATTGCTGAGCTGACTGTAGAGCTGATTTTGGGCTTCATTGAACATGAGCTCCATATTAGGTGGCCTCATCTTCTTGATCCTCGAATGTAGTCTTGCATAATTTATTAGTATATTCGTGAAATCAGGAAGAGGTTCTCTGTCGGCCTAGCTATGTGGGGATTCCCCCGCCGGCACTACTGTAGGTCTTGTTCTTTCCCTAATACATATAGGTGCGTGATTGTGATCGTTATGGACTTTAGAGAGGGAGAAATGGGACGACAGTGCCAATGTATAGCGAATTGCCGTGAGGGGATTTCCTGTTTATCCAAATCGCGCGGTGTGGGTTCGGGGCCTCGGACGATATGCGATCCTCGGAATAAGATACTATAGTTGCGTGTATCCGTTCTGACGTATTTACTTCAATATGCATAACTTCAAATTCCGATTAAACTCGGGAGGGCTTCGGCAACGATTAGCTAAGTTTTAACGCTATTGCGTCAGAAATAACCTAATCCGATGTTTTGAACTGAATTCCCACGTATGCTCAGCTGCCTCTAGCGAGTTTCGTCGTCCGCTTCATTTGCTATTTCCCATCACACAATAGTGTACGCTTGATGTTGGCATCTGCCTAAATCCTAATGGGAGGTGCTATCCGGAGTCCCCAAGACATGCCGGAAGCATTAGTTCTATTTCCTGTGAACTCGACCGCCTATCAGATTCTCCTTCGCTTCTTCGAAGTGCGCTACTTTACACCGACTTGTTTTCACCGAAAGCCGACTGAGAAGTTACATCGGATTTCACGCTTACAAGGATCTTTTGTCGCATCTAGTTAGGGCAACACAAGTGCGCACAAGCGAAAAACGTCTTGCAAGCGGTTTACGTAAGTCCATGTCAGTGTCGCATCAAGGAAACCAGGCCCAATAACATGTAACGCTCTTAATGCACATCAAGTACCATTTGCAGGCTTCATGTAACCGTTTCGCCGTCGACCCATACGAAAAGGCCAGCGCCCCTTAAACGAAGGGACATGACCTCTAAATTGCCCGAGTACTTGCCTCATTTACCTATAGGCACGAGGTGAGTGTCTGGAGGAGGGCGCAGTAAATGAGATGGGCTCGAATGGTATGTATTCCCGTGAATTCCTCAATCTTATTTGATTCGATTTTTACGTCACATGTATTGTCTTCGCCTCTTCGCTGTTATCTCTCGTTGCGTCGTCTCTAAATATCGTGTGCATACCCTGCAACGTGGCGTAGTTTGCGGTCTTTTCTCCCGCGTGATAGACTTCAAAACGAACCAAGTTCATTGTGGAATCTATCCACTTGAAAAGAGTACTACGATTAGGGGGTTCAAATGCAGCTCAAACGGGCATTCTACAGAGAACAAATTGCAGCTGAAACTTTCTACTTCCCGCCGGGCTCACCGGTTGTACGGTAGACTGACGACGCTTTCGAGTTTCTCCTGTTGACCTTTCGCGGTCCCGCGAACGGGCGGGAGGCACCCGGCGAACCACCTCATGTAAATGGGACTCGAGGTGTCGCCTGTCGCACTGCTATCATCGCGTGGCATTCACGAATAACGTCACCACGTATGCGAACTGCAGGATTTCGTCAGATGGTTCTTTTTCCCTCGAGAGCGTGCCTTATCGCGCGGGTTTTGACCACGGCGCATTCGCAACAAAAAAAAATCCATATTCGCTAAACGGAATGCATTGTCGGGAATGAGATGATTCAACTCACAGGTCCTGATTTTCGCTCACTGCAATCATCTCAAAGCCCACCTTCTGTTTAGTGATGTGTAGTGTTGAGTTTACTCATTGTGTCAATATCAGCAACTTGGTGTGCTGGAGTTACTTGAGCAGCTCATTTCTTGGTTGTTATATGTGGCTTATCTTCGTTCGGAACGCAGGATAGAGCGAGAGAGGGATCCACCCCTCAGGGCTCGACGTGTCGGACTGGATGTCTCTGCAACACCCCCCCAGCCCCAACCAGTCGCATTCAGTATTCAGGGGAGGGAGCAGACGGAACCAGTCCTGTCAAGATCACAGAGAGAGAGAGAGAGAGAGAAGAGAAAGTATTGGCATTCATGGCATTGCCTTCTCGTCTGGATCTTATCCTTGCACACGACTCGCTCCAAATTAGTGTGGGTCCTCGGGAGATAAGATGAAATCCGATCCCGAACACAGAACGAAAACAGCACGGTACCCTCGGTTGGCAACAGAAAGGTTACTTGTACCCATTCTGAACTTCAGAAAAAAATAAGTAATATAGAGGCTTATTTTTCCAAATTTTGGCTTGCATTAGACCAGAGGTGCGAAACACGGCCTGCGGGCCGGATCCGACCCGCGGATCATTCGACCCGCCGTCTGTTCTTACCTAACCTCGAACGGGAGATGAAGGCGTCATCACCCCTCCTTCCCAATTGGCAATTAAACGATGGCGTCCCCTGGTGGATCAGGGCTATCAATATTCGAATAGTTCACCATTCGAATAGAGAAGGCTTGTTGACAACCAGTAGCAGTCACGGAGGAGCCGACTTCATCCGCTTGCCTACCTCCGAGCAGAATCAGCGGCTATGGTTGAGTTCGGGTGATCCACGAAGACAGGCGTGCGATCTCGAATGACGCAGCTGCTGTCGCCGCTGTCATCGCAACTGCTGTTGCGGCTGCGTGCGAGTCGATGCATTCACGAGGGTGCATATGAGTCAACTGCTGTGTAATAAGTGTCACGTGGGTAGGTGCATTCTTTTGCCTCATGTGACCGTGAACTCTCCAGTTTTCTTACAATATTTCTTTTCACCCAGTTTTTTTATATATAGCAAATATATATGTATTTTAAAAAGATAAATTGAATTTTGTTTTCACGTCTGAGGACCTGTTTCAAACAAATTTTTTACGCGTCCACAGATTTATAAGCGAATACATGCTGACAACTGCCATTGATGGGCAAAATTAAATTTGGTGTTTCCCAAAGTTGGAACGGTGAAAACTGAGCAAATAACAAATTTCGGCGAAAAATTATGGGTTCGACCCGCTAACATCTGCAGGATAAGGAATGCGACCCGCCGATCGATTTGAGTTTGATACCCCTGCATTAGACGATTAGTTTTCAATTTCTTGGCATCCCTACAATTATCCAATTTATGCCAGTTCGTACACCTAATTACAGTTTTCAACTCAGGAAAAAACTAGATTCAGGAGTTTAACTTTAAAATATTGAATCCAGGAATAATATTTGTATGGGAACACATGAGCTAATTGCATGCTGGGATTGTTTTCGCTGAAGTTCGTGCTAGAAGCAGACCTTTTATTGACAAATTTAAAATTTCCCGCTTCACCTCTAAGCCTCTCGAGCACTTAGGTAGTCTTGCACTTCTTCAAGTGCAGCATGTGCACTTGAAGCACACAAGGTAGGTAAATACTCCTAGGTAAATAGCTATATACTGGGTGCCTTAAGATTAATCATGCGGTTTCAAATATATTTCAAAGAACTCACGAACCTTTTGAGTTGAAAGCTTGAAAATAATGGCAAACGAAATATTTCAAAGCTTTAATTTTTATCTAATTCATTCCACACCGGTGTCGATGACGTCATCAGTATGAACGATATGGCGACGGCGCAGGAAATGCTCAGCGCGTGCGGTGAGCTTTTATCAGTGATTTGTGATCAACGTGAATTGTCGGGTATTTCTTAGAGCTCCCCATGGTGATAACTTTATCAGAATATTGCCCCAATAGTTTATAAACACGGGAAGTGCTTATAAACTATTTGTGCATCGGAACACGGGAGGGAGCAGTCTCGCAGGGACTTGTAAATGCGTGACGAATGCGATTCGCGACAATCAGAAAGAATAGAGCGCTAACTCCAGTTATCCTGTTTTTTTGCTCATTTTCCTTCCCTTGTTTTACTCTGGAAGAGCCAACAAAAGAAAATTGGGGTGATGAATATCTCTATCCTCTCTTCCCAGAGTGAAGTGTAGCTGAAGTTAGCATTTGCTTGTTTTTAAGAGTGTAGGTCCACCTGATCCCTTCTAGTGGACGACACTTCTCGTGTTTTTGAACTGATCGCGCCATATTTTCTACGAGTGGGACTAGGCCCTTATATCTTCACGGATTGGTGGAAGAGACAGAATATTCCTGACGGAAGTCTTCTGCGTCCAGCTCTTTCCCTTGCCGATAAATATTCTGAAAGCCTTGCAGAAAATGAATGGAATCAACCCACGACTTGTAATAATTACGAAAACAAGCTGGTAAACATTTTCAGCACATAATAATTTTCTGCCCATTCTCCTGGTTATTTGTGCATAAAAACATTTTGAGCATCGCTGAAGATGCAAATAAGCCTCAAATTTCAATATTCATTTTCAGCTTTAATTCGGCAACTAATTAGTCACTACAGTCACTTTCGCGTGGAAAATATTTGGACGGATCTCCGCTTCAAAATCCCCGCTGCCTCATGAAGGACTTTTTGGACGAAATATACTTAAAATTATTTAAAACTGCTTTCAGTCCCTGTGCCAATTTGGACACGATATGATCGAAAGAGTTAAAGGCCATTTCAATAGCTAGCCTCCTTTGAGTGTGCAGACAGACGTACAGGCAAAGCTATGGAGAACATGGGTGGAGGAAAGCAGAAGTATTGAGAAATCCGTTCAGCATTTCCCTCCTCAACAGAAGCTGTGTTTATTCTTTTCTTACTTTATTCCTTGTGGATCGAATGGTTTGGAAACCGAACGTCAAGTTTATCAAATGTGTATGGTGCTTTGAATATTTGGCGTGCGTTTTCAAACAGTGGTATTCTCATGAACATTGACGAAAGCCAGCGTTGGCAGAGGCTCTCAGACACCCAATCAATCATGGCAACACCCGAGTATCCTTTTTATGATATTCGCAAAAAATAACAAGTAATATAGCAAGCCTGGAAAAGGGGGCAATCTGGAAAACTTCTTGCTGAGTTTATCCTGGATGGAAGAAGGAAATGAGAGCGAAAAACAGAGGCCATATTGGATCCTAATCCTCATCCAAATATGAGAGAAATGTTGAAAAGAGGAGCATGTAATGCTAAGAAGACTCGTCTTCGCTTTTTTTCTCCTTGCAGCAAAACGAAATAATAATTTTAAAAAACATTGCGACGACCGTGAGAAAGCGGGGAGTAGGCACGAACTACCTTCCTTCATACCATCTTATCTTGGAACAACGTCACCAAGACCAAGGAGCAACGTTAGCAGTTTAAAGAGGAGGGAAATTGGATCACAGTGTTGCTGCTGCTGTTCTATTTGCGCTACGATTCAAATCAGCATCTTGACAATTGAATGAGTGCGAATGAAATTTTTTTGTGCCATTAAGTGTCCCGAAACATCCGACTTTTTATCAGTTCTAGCCTTTAGCTTATTTTTAAGTTTCGGTGTTATGCTTTGCTCCTGCGATTCAAATGACCGAAACTCATCTAATGAGCGTTGTCGAGATCGGAAGATGTAACAGAGCTAGAGACTCGGATATGTAAATTTCTTGCCACGTGACGTTTGGAAGCTTTACAAGAGCGAAAGGGCCAGGAAACAATGGGCTAGAAATATGAAATCGAAACTGCAACTCCTGAGTGGAAGTCACGATCTTTCAGCTATTAATCGCTCTCCGTTGGTCGAGGAGTATTGAATTATCTCGATAAGCAATGAATAAAAAAATTACTTGAAGAGACCTGCTTCGGAGGAAGAAGAGGTATTGATGTGGAGGTCACTCCAGGTCGAACATAAGTGTTATATATTATTTGCCCATTTATTTTCACTCTCCTATAAATGCCGTTCACATTGAAAGTACCTCTCTGGACCATGTGGCACTTTCACCGCAGCAAAAGAAGATTTATATGCATGAAGACCATGTTGCAGAACAGGTTTATTCCAGTCTTTCCTTTAGAAGCAAACGTTCTCCGTTATACAGTATTATTGATGTTACAGGAGGTGGACGATCATGTCTGAGAGGTTTGCCCTGTCCGAAAAAAGAATTACGAGGGTGGTTCAAGTCATTCGTGGACTTCTGCTTTTAGAGGCTTGCATCATTCAGAAAATCGCAAGTTGTGCATATGGATTGGTAGAGGAGACCTCAAGAAACAACATCCTGGGATAACCGTTGTGTGTCGTCTGATAGGCAAAATGCCGAAGTCAGTTAATTCGGTCCTTGAACAGAGAATTGGGATCATGTTTTTGCTAACGAAGGCATCGAACCAAGTTCGCAAACGAATTAGAGCCCAGTTTGGCGAAGAAACACTCAAAATTTCGGCTTTGTTTAAGTGGTATTCACATTTTTCACATTTCAGATTTTTCACATCCTTAAATGAATGATCGCTTTCGTCCAACTATTCTTCGACGTAATGTCCATTCGTCGACATACGTTTCGATAGTTCGACCAACCTGATTCCAAACCCTAATTTCCTTCTTTTGTGCCAATGATGTCCAAAAACATTCAACTTCCCATGTTGCAATGCTCTCGTAGCATTCAGCATACTTTCGGTTCATCTGAATTATGAAAGCCTTCGCTTTATAACGTCTCGAAGGATGGAAAGTTCCCTCAAACAAGGTGGGAAGTCGACGATGGGAACTTTTTCAATATGTGACGTTATTTTGAAGCTGAATTGTCGAATAATTGAACAAGTCAAAGAGTAAGAAGAGATCAGACCGGAAGGCACTCGCACCGCAGGCGAGCATCTGTTCGGTTTCGCTTGGAAATGTCGGAAGCGGAATTGTAGGTAAGAATCAGGTCGATGGCAAAAATGTCGCGCATACGTGCAGAACGTGTAGAAATGCAGGGAAGTCGAGGAGGATAAAAACCTGCTTGGAGTGAAAGTCGAATAAGCTTTTTATTAACCAGAACACAAGCGATACGGATGCGACTAGTGGCATCTGTCAAGGTAAATGATAGCCGATGTAA
Source organism: Darwinula stevensoni (assembly GCA_905338385.1). Taxonomy (NCBI): domain Eukaryota; kingdom Metazoa; phylum Arthropoda; class Ostracoda; order Podocopida; family Darwinulidae; genus Darwinula; species Darwinula stevensoni. The sequence continues at coordinate 85,161 of CAJPEV010000762.1, read as the reverse complement.
ACCTTCCTACCTTGTGGATTGAGGTAGGAAGATTTACATCAAGTTAAGATCAGAGAAAGCATTGAACAATTCTAAGAATAATCTCGCAAGAGGAAAAAGTTCTCCTTGGTGAATGTAATGAACGTAAGAAAAATGCAATCAAATCCATCTCTCCCTTTCCTATGGAGGGACAAATAAGCTCATCACGAAACCACGACTCTACTTCCGCAAGATCGTGTCTTCGGTGGCAGATACCAGAATTCGGTCGGATCACAAATAAGCCATCTATGGCTCATACGATCCTGGCTGACGATATTTTTTAGTTGTGTGTAACTCCTAAGTTAAGTACAACCGTAGGTGCAACGTTTGAGTCATTCCTTCGCAAGGGTGATGCAACTTCGGGATTGTTTCAGAAGAGGAAGGATTTTTTTCCCCATTGCTTGATACCATTGCCGACCTTCATATTTATCTATTTTCGTTCTATCTTGACCGCCTGGGCCAGGGATGCACAACCTTTTTTACCCAAGGGCCAGACAGTGGGCGCATTCAGTTGTGACCCGGGTCATGACTCGAGGTTCATGATTCTCGGCAGGTGGGGCGCTTTTCAAAAGCTATTACACCCAGGATTGATGACATCGACAAGAGGTGTCACCATGGAGTAAAATTTATTTCGAAGCCTCAATGCAAGTGTCGAACTGAGCACCCTCGAGTCATGACTCGGGTCACAACTGAATACGCCCAGTGACTACTGGGTACACATCGCTGGCCGGACATCGGGGAACGCAGGACGATCTTCAATGGGATGGCATAACCTGTTGGATGGCAGTACTAGCGGTAGGATTTTATCCGGCTGCTTGCCCGAGGTTGTGCATCCCTGATTCTAGGCCTTGCTTGTGATTGCCTTGGGCATTCAACATCTGTTATTTATCAACTTTTTTTTTTACGTCGATCCGGCATTAAGCACCATCGACATCGTATGAAATACTGCATACGTATCCACCATCCGGCATTACTGATCATTGACATTTTTTCATTTTACGCTCCTTCATAAGTTCAATCTTAATAATGCGAATATGCCACTAGAGCCCCTTCCTAACGCGCAGCCTTTCATTCTTATTGCAACATTTACTGTGGCTCTCCCATTAAACAATTTTCAAGCTTAACTTTTATTTTGTCTTCGTTCAGTATTAACGGTGTCTGAGTCAAATTTCACTGTATAACTTGAAGTTTTTAAGAATTTTCACCCTACCAATAACTGACGATACCGAAGGTTTTGGCTTAACCAATTAACACTTTCCAACGATATTTATCTAGTTACGGTACTAAGTCTGGCCCTATACCAAGTTTCACCACTTAACCTCTCCACAATCTCTAAGATTTATTGAGATATCTATCCCCAAGGGTGAAACCAACCTTTTCACTTTCTCTAAAGAGACGGAGCGGGAAAAATATGTAAAAAAAAGGAACTATTTGAATTCGCTCTTTTTGAGCCCCAAATTCCTCTCCATCGATAGGCAAACATTGAACATGAAATGTCATGGAATTCTCCTGTTTCGAAAAAAGTACTTTCTCTTCACGCTTAACCTGCATTGATTCTCTCGTGTTTTATTCCCGCCCAATCTATCGACTAAAACAAAAGACTTCAATGACAGTCGCAATTATTGACTCGTTTAAAAAATACATATTAATTTTAAGAGTGAAAATTCGATATTACGCTTTCTCCGGGAAATAGTCCTACAGATTTTTTCACTTTGAAATTCGCTTTTCCACGAAAACGGAAAAAGAATGCTCCACTCGTGACCACTTGTGCGTGTCACCTGTTGTACCTTGTTCTGCACAGAAGGACCAAGGATACAAGAGATGGGAAAAGTCACAAATTAAATCTAACTTCATTTTTCTAATTGAACATTTGGAAGAGAGTTCGTCATGAATAGTCATTCTTTCCATGCTGAGAAAGGAAAAGGGACTTTTCCTTCCTTTCCTCCCATGACAAGACATAAATTTCTCGAGGGGGAATGCCGGGGAATGCTCACCTTCACCGCATCCGTAATGTGTTTTTTTTTTTCCTTTTTCTGGAAAATGGAGTCAGAACCAAGCTGGTTTGGAATATTATGTAGGAAGATAATATGGGGGCCGGAGAGACACTGACATCGTTTTCTTCAAATGTCCCCAGGATGTGAAATTCTTTTTCATGTCACCCAGCATGTGCGCCGAGGAAGTTTAGGCCAAGAAGCTTTGTCTTATTCTGATGACCCCAGTTCACTCCTTGTAAAAGTACTTCTACTCGGTCGGATGTTATTTTGGCATGCCTTTGGGTCCTGTCATCTAAGCTGGTTTAATCTAAGTCTCTACGGTTTAGAACTGGCCTTAGGTGACAGAACGCCTAAGCCATTTTCTTCACATCGAAGATTTGCCTTCGTGTGTATCGTGAAGTCGAATAGACATGATAACCCTCTGAAAAAGGACATGTGCAAATGAAATCATCTTCGACGGCTATCTTGCGGATATGATAGCATCTGCACGGAATACTTCCACCCAAATCAGTTCATACAACATGACCTTTTTTTCTTCGATGGGGTAAGGAGTGAGAAGGAGGCTTCTGAACCAGTCCCAGGGAGACATCCTTTAGTTCAAAGAAATTCTGGGATCAAGGCCAATAAAAGTCGAGGAGAGTGAGTGCCTGAGTGAGTGAGTGCGTGAGTACCTGGCGTGCTTGGGACAGAGTAGCCATTTATTTTTTTGGAGGTGCAAGCAAGCTATTATAATAATCCCAAGCAACACGTGACGTCCATGAAACATTGCTGCAACGTGACTCGACCAAAATGACGTTGCGGTAACGTCGGATAAACGTCATTTAGATGCATGTGTTGCTTGGAACGTATCTCCATGAAGCAAAAATTTGGGAACTTTTGGCATGTAAATGCGTCCAAATTTAGAAGCGTATCCGTCACAGTAGCAACTTTCTCCATGGGTCCTTCATCTTGATATTTTCGAGAAACTGAGGCAAAGTACTTGTTAGTATTCGCTGCGGAACTGGATCTAAATGAAGTTTATTCCCAGTCCTGAACCAAAAGTTTCTCCCACGATAATGTTTTGTATATACAATACTTCATTCTTCATAGAATGAGTTCTACACTCAACACCTACACCTCTCCCGACTGAAAATGCGCTTTCTCAATATTTGCAACAATAACTCGGATGACTACTGAATCTTTCAACTCAATTGTCGTTGAGACGCTGCTTTGTTTATTTATATGCGATACACTAGTCTTCATGATAAAATACTTTAATGGAGTTCTCTCGTGGTTACTTTTCCTCGATTCTTCAAAGTCCCAAGGTAAAGCCTTATCTTGGTGATGAGAAAAGCGATACGACAAAGCGCTGAGGCCTTCTGGAAAGAAATAAGATGTAAAAAGAAGGAACTTCAGGAAGATTCTCATTCACCACTAAGTTTCGTCTGAAAAGAACTCGGAAAAACATTTCTTCCCTCCCATCATGCCATGGAAAACTAAGTTTAGCTGAACATCAACTTTATTAAAACAGCAAACATGGGTCTGACCCCCACCACAGAACAGAAATTGAAAAAAAACGCGGAGCGCGGGAATCAACAAATTTCGTCGATCAGTTTTAAAAATGCTTCTTTACCTTCCCCTTGCCCCAGTCGTAGATGTCAGCCCCTGCCTCTCGCAGGATTCCAGCGGCCAACGATTTCAGCACGAACTCCGCCACCTTGGCGTTTGCTCCTTTCAGCTTTTTCGATTTGGCAAAATCCTTCGCCCAATCGAAGATGTCCTTTCCGCTTTCCCCTACGGCTCCTTCGGCCACCTTCCCTCCTGCCCACGCAGCTGCACCTCCAACGCCATCCCAGTCGACCCCTTGGAATTGGTTCTTCAAGGCCGAAACTAGAATTGAAAGTCATGAGTGGTGGTTTCTTGGTTACCGGGGAATTTAGTGTATATAATGTATGGTACTGTTAAGTTACTGTCGGGCAGAATGTCAGGAAGAATTCGGGATTTGGATAGCCACTCTTCATCGCCGTCCACAGGGAAGGCCTACAACAAAAAAAGGACAAGAGCCTGCATTAAATGGCAAACGACTGTCAGACGTGTGGAGGCATGTCGTATAAAAAGGCACTAGGTGTATCTGGCTTTAAAAAAAAAAAGTCTCGCACAAGTTTTTTTTCTTCAAGTAAATGCATGAACAAAGTGCGGTAACATTCGGATATTGCGGAAGCAAACTCAACCTTTAATATCGGCCGCTTAAACCACAAAAACCCCAGACTGTACTAAGTTGGCCGATCGTAAGCACCCGCTCGATTTCAAAACTGAAAATTTTAAAATAACTGAAATAATCAACCACTCTATTCAATTGGTGCCTGGACTGATACACCTCGTCAGTCGCAATTTTATAACGAAAATGAAACATAATGTGTAAAGATTACTTACGGACGCCAGCCGTTGGAAGAATAGAACGAGAAGAGGTGCAGCGACGTACATGATGCAGCTTGTTGTCGTGGGACCTTCTGATGTGGATTGTGTCTCCCAGACCCCTTAAATGCGATTTTAAGGTGTGATTTGTGGGCGGGACCTGCTCTCCTGACGAGGTTTTTCTTTGCCCGGTGGCATTATTGCCTCTTCGACACAGGTAATTCCTTATCTGGAAGGGGAATCCCGTTTCACTTTCCCCACTCCACGACCCCTATTGCCGCAAGCCAGGCGAGGAGACGTGTACCCAATAACTTCTGGGATGGAAGCCCAACGTCTCGTATTACAGGCGGACGATGAGTCGTGCCAGACGCCTTCATCGCGAATGCCCCCCTCCCCCACTACCAAGAAACATAACTTTAAATGCCAACAGACGGAAGACTACACAAGGGGTGACATGCACCGGATTCCTTTTCATAATAGGCGTCTATGGGAATTAGTTTATCTCTGTTAAACGGATACCCATAGGGGACCATTGTGAGATCAGATTAGTTTAGCTTAAACGGATCCGGTGCATGTCACCCATAAACTTATTCCCATAGACACCCATTATGAAAACGAATCAGTTTAAAGTTAAACGGATCTGGTGCATGTCACCCAAGACATCGGTAGGATAGTGACTTGGTCTCACAATCAACATGTGTAGGTGGTTTCACGAGAATTAAATTGATGCTAGGCGGCAAATATCTGAGAGAGTTTCTTCCACTCGGAGTAGAAAGTGTCTCAGCTCGACCTGGTTGCTCCCGTCTTGATCGGACTTATAGCGGACAGATCCGTTCTGGGCAAGTGCAGAGTACATAAATATGCGTGTACTTGATGGTACAGGTGTACCATATCCCAAGGAAGAGGAGGAGACCGTAATCGACAGGCGGGTGCAATTGCTATTTACCGAAGCTTCGGATTCGGTAACGAACAACTTTGCACACCTCCAAAGAGCCTAGCTACAATCTTATGACCGACTTCCTGTGAGTGAATGATGCAACATGCATGAATGAAGTAAACCTTTGATGAAGGCCTCGGAGGATTCTTTCTTTCAATAGTTGAGACACCATCATGCACCCAATGGTTTAAGGTCCAACATGATAACCTGACCCCTAGCGAAGAAATACCAATGTAGATGCCGTCCACCGCACCACACAGAAGGATCCACGTTGTAAGTCCACTCCACCATGTTGTACCTGCTATTTTGACCCAAAATGTTTGGAGACACGAGGGACATTTGTTGGTGTCAACCACCGTGTATATCAAGATGAAAGCTATGATGCGAGGCGCTGGACCATATCATAATAAATACTAACCATGAGGCGGAGAGTGACGTTTAATGCGCGCACCCCCGCATACCAACTCCAGAAAGTTGTATAGTTCTTTTTATCATCCCCAAAACGTAATATATGACTTCCTGCTGGCAGCCATCATTCTCGACGCCTGTGCAAGGGCACCCAAAGAACTTGAATTTCCGATTACCAGTTCGACTGCCAGTTCGAGCCATATAATAAACAGGGCGATGAGAAAGTCTCTGCGGATATAAAATGCTTATGAAGCAAATCAAGAGAAGTCAAAACATATTTTATTTTTGGTACTGTAAACGTTTCCTTTTTTCACGCAACAGTCAGTACTGTTGCGCAGTTAGCATGGGAATTGAATAAAATCAAGCTTGGTTTCATTCCACTTTCACCGCCTAGTGTTAGTACAATCGCAATGTTGAAGTCAATGAATTATACAATCTCTTTCGAATGTTTACGTAAATGTTACGTAAGCATGCTTTCGCCCCATATTGGGCACAAAGTTTGAGTGATCTGTAAGAATGTAAACCTCCAAGACGAAAATCACGCTGAGTAGGTGCGTAGTATATCAGGTCAACTATAATCAGGCCTCGGTTCCCCTAAAATTGCATGAAGTTAGCATTGGTAAAAAAGGATGTTCAGGGCGGTACGACGAATACATATCACATTTAACATTGACGAATACATATCACATTAAAAAAAAAGAATGAACTTCCATCGGAAGCCGGACGTTCATGAAATGCGCTTATTCATTGGAATAAGCGCATTTCGTTTGCGTATTTATGATTACCCTGAATGTAGATGGTGCTTGTCTGTGAGGCATGTATCAGTCCTCAGAGAATGACTCATATCAAGAGAAAAAAAAAAACGAGGATTCTATTCACGCAAGGTTGTAAGGTTTCGTCACGAGGAAATCATCGAGGCTCGTGGCGAAAGGCTCTGGGAATCGAGGCACCCAGAGCGTCTATCGTTGTCACGCGGACGATCGAAAACGGAGAAAGAGGAAACTCGAGACGTTGATAGGCCTCAGTTGTTGAGCTTACTGATGCTCACGGTCGGATCGAGTGCCTTCTTCGAATGCAGATGGGTCTGGTGCGTCGCATTATACCGCGAACATCATTTCCTTCGGGGAATAGCGGCTTCTCAATACTTGAATGACTTCGTCGGAAGTCATTCAAGTATTGACCTGCCATCTCCTGGTATACAAGAGATCTTATTTCCTTTTTTCGTAGCATTCATTCCGCATTGTCTGTCTTCGTTTGCTTAGAATAGACAGGCGGGAACAAAAAAAAAAGCTCTCTCAAAGGGTTCCTTAAGTCTTACACCCCTTTATGGTGACAAATATCCTGACTTTTCAGAGTCCAGAAAATTTTACGACACACCGTATACTTCTTACGAACTGGGAAGGGACCACTTCGATAAAATGCAAGTAGTCATTGTTTTGCCTTTCCACGTTATTTCGATCCAAGAATCTCTATGCGCGATGCCTTTGCTTGTCTTTGTGTCTGACTCCAATTTACCTTGCAGTGAATTTGCAGTTTTTAATGGTGACGTTGCTCTTTCCTTCCGTTGCAGACGCCTTGCGATCCTCATTTGAAATGAAAGGAGCACCTAAATGTCGGCGAAAAGTATCGGAGACACGGTGTTGCGTCGATGAGCTGATATTGTTGGCGTTGGTTTGTTTACTCAAGAATGGACTTCTGAGCCTCTAATGAACCTTTGAAAAAAATTGTGAGCATGCACATTGATTAAGAGCTCAACTCTGACTCGAATTATGGTACTTATGGGCATTCCCTTTTTTCTCTCAAGTGCTGGGTGGAGGGAAACTAGATGAATGAGCAAAAGTTGTACTTCGATGTCGGAGGGTCACATAAAATCAATGGATTGCTAGTGCAATAAAACATTGAGTAAATAAAAGTAACGACAGTTTGATACGATGCACATGGGCTGTATATCCCGCGGAAGATAATACAGCGCTGTCAAAATGGAAAAGTGGAGGGGGTATGACGGCGAAGAGACAAGAAAAGCCAGGAATAAATTGGGATCTTCCTTTTTTGCGATACGTGGGGGGTAGTTCTTATTTCAGACGGGTAGAGACAAATATTTAAACGTGAGATTCATATGCGAAATCAATTTTTCCTGTCCACATTGAGCCAGACTGGATTCTGCAGTGACTGTATTTTGAATGAGGATACGAGGGCAAGATCCTCAGAGGTCAGTGGAGTATACGGAATATGGAAAGGAATCGTTGGATTTCGTCGAACAGATAGATTTCCGGTGCCATCCAGAGAGGTCTTCCCCGTCCCAGTGCCAGATCCTCCGGGTTCGGGATTCTCCGTCTGCCGAATCGCCGAGTGACGTCAACAATGCGGTGAGTCTCATCACGTCTCGTCTTTTCCTCGTTTTCCTTTCACTGTGGTGTATTTGATGTGAGGTGTGCTCGTGAGATGGGGCTTGCGTGAGCTAGATCCAAGGGGGAAAATTTCTCCTCGACTCTGACTTGAAAAGTTAATCACGTTAAGTTTCTCCGAGATACGGAAACATTGCTCGGAGGCGGTCTATGTTCGCCTTCTGTACACTCAAATAAATGAAGGTTCGGATTGAACCATTTCTGGTTCTGCAGTGAAACTTTTACAAATCCAAGACAACACGAGCTGTAACTGATTCCTAGAACTACCAGGACCTCCGGGCTTTGTCGAGACAAATAACCAACGCTATCATCTCATGACTATTGAGCAAAGATAGTGGAAAGTGGGTATAGGTATGTACCACAAGACTCGTATCGAACCTTACCTTAATAGTTCAAGAGCTAAAGAGAGGTTATAATGGGTCGTAATATCTGTGGTCTTGGAGGTGATACAACTATTTTCAATGGTTGCTCGAGTACCGGAAGCCGCTTTGAAGGCGTACAACGATCCGAACTATACTTTCAGAGTGTCGTAATTCGAAGGATTCCTTTACCATCGTCCGAAATTCCCACTTATGTGATGCGGAGATTACGCGTCATTACTCGCGAGAAGGGAATTGACAATACGTGAATGACTCACTCCGAGTCCTTTGCTTCCTGTTCGGAAAACGCAGAATCTTGACATCTTCCTGACCTCTAATTTCTCCTGCCCGCTTTCTTCAATAATTAAGGACTTCAACGATGTGGGACATAGAACTTGAGGAGCGTTCCCCTCCTGAGGCCGCGTTCACTTAGCGAGAGCTTGACTGAATCAGTTGACTGAAAGCATCAGTGTTCCTGTCAGATTTTTCCTTCGTGCTCTCAAGTGGACGGTCTCCAGGACTGATTATAACTGGAAAGAGTTGGCCTGGAAGAGTTTGCGAATGGAAATCCCGAGACTAATATAAATGTCGAATATTGAAAAGAAGTTATCATCTCCTCCCTCCACTCTCAAGTTCGCCCGGAGATGCCCTTATTTGCCATGATTTCCAAGTTCAGCGAAGGATGACCACGAACCAGAATTCGCTACTGGCTCGGGCGACGGACGTGAAAGTGGGGGGAGGGGGAAGAGGCGCCTACTTCGTCTTCCAGGTTTCTTTTTCTCTTCCCTTCCATTCTATAGATAATATACGGTTGTATGCCGAAGGACACGACCTACTTATAAACACACGTTGATAACTTCTTTTCAATATTCGACATTTATATTAGTCTCGGGATTTCCATTCGCAAACTCTTCCAGGCCAACTCTTTCCAGTTATAATCAGTCCTGGAGACCGTCCACTTGAGAGCACGAAGGAAACGACCTACTTATAAACACACGCAGAACATTCTAGCATGCTCTGAAAAAAAATTGTACTGGATATTAGAGAAATTCCGAGAACTTTCTTTCCAATCAGATACTTACTATTTCATAGTATCACCACCATAGTAGGGGATCATACCATGGAGGAGTAAACATGTCATTGATGAAGAAACATCGGTGAGGATTTACTCGTCGCCCACAAATCCTCTGTCGTGAAGAAGGGGGAAACTCTGAAAGAGAAAATGATGAAAGAAGGCGAATGATCAATGAAGGGATGACTCGAATCATTTATCACTTCCGCCACATCACAAGAGGAATCTCGACTAGTGCTATCTATATCCTATTCTACCGCACAGTTACGAATTATTTTCATAGTGTTCGGAAATTCTTGAGTACGAATGCACTTTAGCGAACCCTAATACAAGTACACAAGTATTACGTTTTAGGCACTTGAATACTGTGGAGAGGCTCTTATTTCAGTAAAATTGGGATTGTGTATGTCATCTACAAGAATTCAATATCATTAGTATCAATTAAGTATCATTTTTCAATTTTTCCTTTGTAACTTGAATACTTTCTCTTGCGGGTATTAGACACGATTGGCTGCGGTGAACGACTGTTTTTTCTCGACTTGAGTGAGTACTATTTCGAATTGATTCGATGAGTTTCTTGCGAAGATACGGAATCAATTGCAAAATATACAAAGTCAATCCAAATATACTGTAAACACGCAGAGCCCATGATCTTGCATATAAGGTACATGATCAGACTCTCTCCAACTGGGAATTAAGGGAATCAAGAAATCCCTACTACCTTCTATGCAGTCCGAGTAAAATGCTTCAACCCTTTCAGCAATAGCGTCTCCATTTGGAGACACTATTTGAAATTCATTCAACGCTTGCAGCAGCATGTGCAGCAACGATTTGAGAGAAAACAGAAGTCAAATTGGAAGAATGATCTGTCATCCGGTCTGGAATATATCAAAGCGCCTCAGCTACAAGCAAGTTTTGGTTCGAGTTCAGTGCATTTCTCACCACTCCCATTTAATTTGCCATGGAAAGGATTAAAGATGCAGTATTTTTGATCAAGTAGTTATAAAACTGGCAAATATGAAGCAAAATCCTTGAAATTACAAGAATGAAGTGTTTCATTTTCAGTTCCCTATTTTGCTAGTTTCCCTGTTTGACGAAGTCTATGGGGATATCTGGGAATTACACAAGCATCATGGGTTAATTATTCTAGAAAAACTGCATTATACTTATATTTCCCTACTAGTATTTAATGTTAATATATTTCATCTTCTGCAGAGCCCAAATAAAAATGTTATCGCAGCTCAAACATTGGACATTCTTTCTGGGACACCCTGTAGAACATAAGTTCATTCGTCAGAATGAGTAGCACTCAGCTTGTAGACCCGTCCATCAAGGTCCACAAGGTCACTGGTCCACAAGGGCCACAAGGGCATTCTTGATTTTCCTCAGGATCCGAATATGGACAAAAATCCTTTTTGTTCTCTAAATATTTCCTTCCTTCCATGGCACGTGTTGATTGATACCAGAGCAAAAAATAATAATGCATATGCCTTTCAACAGGCAAGGGTCAGAAGAGAAACTGCACCATGGACAAGGACAGAAGACCGGCGGGGAAGCACCCAATAATTTCGCTCTGATTTTTTATTAGCCCAGCAGACTTCCTGAACAGTTTTATCAATAAAATATCATTATCAATTCTGTGCTACTGCTATTTCCTACTGCTAGCATTATTGAGTTTATATCATGCTGACGAGGCCAACGTTAGCATTCAGTTGCTCAATCAAGGTGGCCCACAAAGAACACTTTCACGCTTTTTATGGAATTTCAATTTTGAGCATGAAAGGAACATTTTGTAATCGGTAAGCTTTCAGAGAAAATAAATATATAAAAAAATCCCGCCTATGGAAACCACATAGTGGCATTTTCTTATTCATAATTTTTTTTTTAGGATACAGCAACAATCAGCACCATGCCTATACGGAGTGAAGAATGAAGATTGAACGGTCGGACCGAAATTCTCCTGAAAAGGCGAGTGTATGAAGCGACAAGGCTTCTTATGCAGAGAAGAGGAAGGGAGAGCGAAGGGCAAAAAAGGTGAAAAGAGCCCGGGGCAGAAGAGGGACAGACCCAACCAACCATCGAGCTAGATTTCGAGACAGGGCGGTTGGAAATCAGACCATTCCAAAGCAAGGACCATAGAAGAGGATTGCGAGGATTGCAAGGATTGAAGAGGATTGCAAGAGCATAGAAGAGGATTGGACACTCCTCTGGGAATCGCGTATCAGCAGTCATCCACCCTGTGCAGGCAGCGAACCTGGTGGTCGCTGAGAAAAACTGCATTCGTCTGCCGCTGTTTCCCATGGCGAAGCATGGCGGACGCTGGTGTTCTGCTATTAATTGTAATAATTCCGAGGGAAACGCTTCTTCAGATTTCCAGGACCCCAAAGTAGGTCAATATTGAAGATTAATTTATGTGAGCCCATGTTTGCGCCTCAAGGATGAGCTCCTTCACCCTGAAAGACGTTCAAGAGCACTCTAAACCCATCTACATATAATGAAAATAAACTCTCAGCCTTCAATATGAACATTGTGAGAAGAACTCATGAAAACTGGTTATATTCTGAAAAGGAAAATGAACGTTTCCTCCGTAAAACACTAACACAAACTCAACCAAGCTTTGATAAGTTGGACAACTTCAAGTTTTCTTATTACAAGTAATTTTCATTCACGTTCGCACAGAAAACCGAAAACCGTACGCCCGACACGCAAAGCCCCTCGCACCCAACGCTCAGAGCACTGTCAGCCGAGGCATGCTGCTTCTCGGCCCCTTCCTCTTCCCCCTGTCTGATAATATTGAGGAATTAATACTTTCATCGGCAACAACATTACTCTGGTTTCATGGCGTTCATCATCCCGATAAGGTGCACACGGAAAAACTGAGAGAGTAACGGTCGGAGACCGATGTAATACATGTACTACAATGGGGCAATGTCGTGCTTTTCCTCAGCAGCCGCTTGGAGCGCTGCCTGCACATCGACATCCATGTCGATACGCGGAGCGCAAGCGTGCAGTTTCCGAGTGTCCAGTCCTATTCTATTTATTACTGGTCCTTGATTCCATAGTTCGGTGCAAGCTGCTTGACTCTGTTAGGGAAGGAATTCTTGTTGCTTGACGCATCACGTGTCTACCACGTTCAACGTCCTCGGTAGTGAAAGATCATCGGATAGCAGAATTCATGCTTTATTGCGACTCACCCATAGGGTGAGAAGGAACTCGCCCCAGCTGCGAGATGTACGAAAGCCGGTGCACGACTTTGGCTAATAATCGCCAGGAAGGCCCATTTCTCAAGTTATGCACTCGCGGGTCAATAATTGTGGCTGGTTCTATACGCAGTTCGCTCTCGTCCGTTGATAGCGATGGATGTATCTCATCGTCTCGTCTGTTGGTTGCATCGTACAATAGTTGATTTTCAGCGTATCGCATGTCCATTACAAATGGGTGAGTCGCAGTTGTTTTCCGTTTCGTGTCCACGAGAAGTTGTCGAGTTGTGTTTGCTGGATCGAGTTTAGCTTGAATTTGTTTGCTGTTAAAAAGAAATGTAATGAGGTGTTTTCTGATTCGTACTCTGGGTGCGTCGAGTGGCTTAAGTGGTGGGAAAATTGGATCGGATTTGAATGAAAAACTCTTCTTACTCGAACACAATATTTTTCTCTCGATTCCGACTATTCAAACTCCAGCTTACAATTACAACTCGATTTGGACTCGAACGTACCAAACTTAATACCTACTCCTTGGACTGGAAGAGAAAAACGGAAAAACAGGAGAAAAAAAAACTAATTTCGAACTGGGGTGAGTGTTCCACTCGATGAATTCGTCGCCAGACAGGCTAAGAGTTATTATTAAAATAAAAAGCATAAAAAGGGCTTTGTCCAATTCAGAAATGATTTCTCCCTGCAACAATCTGTTGGTGTACATGTAGAAATGTCAACATGGTCCATGTCATCATCATCACTGAACGCTGCCAGTTGCGTCCCGCGCAATTTTGGAGCCAGAGTGTTTCTGCAACATCGTGCCAAAGGTGTACCTGAGGAGCACGGTAACTATTTGCAATCATATCGGGGGATGGACCTTCGGTGAACCATGCAGTCTTCCGCAATGAAGCAGGTTTTTTCCCAGTCGCATCGTTGCACACGAGTCATTTAAGAAGGACTCGATGATGCCTGAAGCGAACATGTAACGTCTTCGAATGAAATAGAGAACGAAAACCGGAAAAATAATAGAATGTCCTGTTTCATCGACATCGACTTTTGGAAAGGTAATAATTTGGTGGCATCCGCCAAAAGTCGTTTTGAATTCACCTCCACTTCCTGCTGCCAGAAATGGCTGAGAGAACTGATGAAAGACCCGATGTCATTGCGCTACCTATTGTCCCATCACGCGGGGCAGCTTGGTCGAACCCTTTTTCCTATCAGGGAGAGTCACGAGGGAGTGAGGTTCTCGGCGCATCCGAGCGCACCTATGCAATGCGCATGCGCAGTCGAAAGATGCCTTTTAGACCAGACGTCCTGCACAAGACTAAGCAATCACTTCCTAGCTCTCGTGAGCGGAGGGATTATTCTCTCTCTCTGCAGCGTTCGTGGCGATGCATCGGTTTCCTTTACAATGAACGGTTGCCCTCTGGCTCTATATATAACCTTTCCGACTGTTCCGTACTGCTTTTAATTAATAGGCGCAGGAACGCCAATTTCATTTCTTGAATCACTTCCCGTCACAAAATTTCACATCCTTGTGCTCCTCTCTGCGAGTATCTGGAGGAACGAAGTTGAGCATGCTTCTTACCCTATCTACACAGAATCGTTCCACCAAATTTGAAGCTGCATCTCCCCAGGCTTGGGGAGAAAATAATCTAATCAATTTTTTTGAAGATACAACCTCCATTCCATTTTTCATCCTCCCTCCCCCCGTAATGTAGTGAAGTAGCCATGGATTCGCCAAAGGGGGATTCGCCCCCTCCTCGCAACGGCACTGCCGTATAACCTTGGGGGTTTTGGGAGGAGATGGCTTAACCAAAAATGAAGACATGGGGTGGATTACATAAAACCGTTTTATGCAATCCACCCATGGACTTGTAGAGCAAGATACGCGCTCTTTCTGTTGGCGATGATTCGCTATGAAAACTGAAATTAGCTGTCGTTCACCGAGGCTTATCGTGCGGGCTCCAGTCCTGTCCCCCACGGTTGCCGGGCATCGTGCTGGAATTAGATCGGACTCATGACTGCTTCTGCTCTCATATCGGTGCTTGTGTCTTCTCACTTGTGAAGCATCATGTATTTTTGTGCTGAATTCATGGGATGAGGTGAGATTGAAACAGTGGTAAGCAGTGGCCCATCAACGTGGTGGAATATGGGCATATCGTGCACGGACATCCCTGAGTCAGCAGGATGGCGTCTAATGTGCATTTGAATTTCGGAGGTAGTGTCCGCTGACATCGGAGTCCGAGATGGTTCGAAAAACTCCACATAGGTCTAAAGTTACGCGTTCTCATCGAGATGTCTCAAAAACGCCGAGATAGACCACTTCAGACCTACTTGGCCCCGTAAGTCGAGGGTTGAGATTCTTCTGAGCAAATAGAAGTTGGACTAGGCCTGACCCGAGTACGGTCCGTGGGTTAGGCCTAAGCCTAACGTTAGTTAGTCCCGTAGAAAAGGGAGAGAATGGGGGAAGGGGCGGGGGGAGTTGCAGAAAGGCCTTTAACCTCTTCAGACCCAACGGCAAAAGTGCATGCAAATTTTGAAATCCTTTGGCACGTTGCGTAAGCACCTCCGATGGTCCAAGCAAGAAACCCGATATTTTTAAAATTATCCTTCTTGGTATTAGAGGAATAGAGGGATACCACTGGGTTTTTCTCCCAAGAGGTGTGCCATTGACAACATGCATATTTTGACCGTAAAAGAAACTTATGGAAGCCAGTCATCAAGGATCGTATTCGAAAATGTTTCTAGGCCTTGTCACTGTCATTGCACCAACAATAGTAGCAATTAGGCTGGATTGTATTTCGGAAATACGGAAGCATCGCCGTACCCCACACTTCCCACTCCGCTCGCTAGGGAGTGGTCATTAATCCCCTGGGGCCTCCATACTGTGGTTCTCACTTTTTCAAATACCCGGTATGTGAACAGCACCACAAGAAGTGGTTTCTCTGGTGAATGAAGAAATGCGGGAAATCAAGCGGGAGGCACTGCCTGCTTATAGGTACCTGAAGCAATCATGTTCGGTCCCCCCCCCCCCTCCCAGGCGCCACTGTTCATATCTTTGTCTCCTTTCTAGTCTTTCATTTCAATTTCCCCAGCCTGGTGCTGGAAGGGCTCCAACACGTCAGGTACATTAATGCCACTGCATTCAAACTGATGAAGGAGTTCCGTGTATTTGAACCCTGTAACGCAAATTTACCGGTGCAATGCCTCGTGGCATGTGTACAGCTCATCTATGTTTTGACCTATCCCATGAGAGCTCTATGATAAGTCAGATATCCCTTTATTTATAAATAGTTTCCCACACTATTTGGCAATGCAGTTCAACATGTATAATAATTTTAGGGTCAATAATGAGCAATCGAGAATGGCTTTTATGATCGCAGACGACGCAGGCGGCCATATTGAAAGAAGCGCCAAGTTCACAAGCCCCTGCTGTGATGCAAATTGAGTTCAAGGAGGCGCATGCATTTTTTTCGGGAACTCTCTTTAATTCTATGGCTTACAGTGTGATCCATGACATAGAAGCGATTTCAGCAGGGGTTTCAACGTGTTTATGTTTGGCACGCGTACATGCCACGGGGTCTGAAGAGGTTAAAGAATGGTTTTCACGCTACTTCATCGTAATACTATCAGCGGGGCCTTTCTGCCATTATTACATTGTGGTTTAACCGAAAAGAATGGGAAGAAATATCTGCCGTGCCCGTCATGCCTGTCACAATACATGACCAAGTTCGCGAGAAGTGAGTTTCTTTCCCTTATTTCCGTCATATGCCGCTATGGATATCCGAGACCCGCATGTAATAAGGTCGCAATTAAAACTTTTTCAAAGCCTTATTTGCTTTATTTGACTGCCCTCGGTGTCACTTTGTTGGCCTCTATTTCCCATCCGAATTCAGTTCACTTTGCTATCTCCCAAAGCCTTCTCATATTGCCGGATAGAGAAGAAAAAAAAAGCGGATGAGGTACTCGAGAAATATAGATCGAGTCGCACTGACGCTTGCAGTCGCTTTTTTCCGATGCTAGCTTTCGCTGCTGCAATGGCTGACCCTTGCAACGCGAGACAATCCTGCTGATGGACATGGGGGGGCTTACATCTCCTCGCCAGGAAGGGGGGGACTTTGAAACACCTTGTAAGTGGACTAAGTTTCATTTACTTTCTTGGCATTTATGAAGCGGTTTAGCTTTATGTCTCTTTCATGACACATTACGGAAGATTGGAATGCCTTTTTACACTCGCTTGACTGAAAACTTGCACTCGCATTTATTCTGGGGAAGAGGGAGGCCTCGGACCGCGGATTCGCATGGACTAGACCGCGGATTCCGACCTTATTTGTGCATCGAATGCGGGGATTCCCGGGTGACGATGCAGACAAGCGAGTCTGAAAAACAGGTAAGAGACGGAGAAGGAAAAAAGGCGAAGATTCCGACTTCCATTTCATCGCAACTCAGCAATATTTCCAGTGCATTCCAATTCCGTCCTTTTCTGGGCAGGAATTCCTCGGGGAGGAATGCTCACCTAATGGTGAACTACATTTTCCCGTTTTGACTCGGGATCGGCATTGGATCAGTGCACGACGGAATATTTATCTCTCCTGCCGTTGAAAGCAACATCTCGTCATACCTTTAATGCTTAGCCTCGCGAGACAGATTCAATACTAATCGACATCGGGAGCCTCTGCTGTTGGGGACATCACGTCTTCGATTACACCGGTAGGTGGGAATCGGCTTTCAAAGCATATATGTTCTCATTAGGATACAATTGACGATATGATGCGATGTATCGTCGATTCTGTTTTCGAGAAAACGGTGGCACCATGATGATGAAAGAAAACGCAAGGGATAATCCAACCGTTATACCAGGATGATCCCGTCTAGTTGAACGGGAATTGTGTTTTCCAAGGCTCTCTCTTAAACGTTTCCCCCAGTGGCAGAACTCATGAAGTTAGGTAGATCCAGCCCATTTTTAGACTAACCATGGGCATTTACCGGCAAATGAAGACGGAACACGTCTCTTCCATTTAGTTCAAGAGTTCTTCCTAGAAAGATTGAGGGGAGTCGTTTCTGTTGGAGAAGATGCCATTGAACATGGAGGAAATTATATTTCCTTCAGAACTTCTCAATTGGATAGTGATTTGCTGCACCCTTGGCTTTCCCGCCTCCGGGGCACGATTTTTGAGGTGGAGTGGGGGGGGGGGGAGCCAGGCCCTCTCTCGCCTCGAGCCCCACGGCGCTTCTTGGGAAGGTTTGGAGGACGTAAACGAGGGTTATACAATGAGTCGAACGACCGGCAAGATTGCCGATAAGGATAACCAACAAATACCAGAAATCCACATGACGCAGTGGATTTCTGTCAGAAATCTCGAGAGACTGCAATTCGAATTCGCTTGTACAAATTGGGATGTACTTCTTGAACCCAAAGATTGTGAATCTGTTGTTGTTGACTACATGAAGTTTTGTTTCGACTATTCTTGCCCTATAATCTGTGTACAGCTCATCTATGTTTTGACCTATCCCATGAGAGCTCTATGATAAGTCAGATATCCCTTTATTTATAAATAGTTTCCCACACTATTTGGCAATGCAGTTCAACATGTATAATAATTTTAGGGGCAATCGAGAATGGCTTTTATGATCGCAGACGACGCAGGCGGCCATATTGAAAGAAGCGCCAAGTTCACAAGCTCCTGCTGTGATGCAAATTGAGTCCAACGAGGCGCATGCATTTTTTTCGGGAACTCTCTTTAATGCTATGGCTTACAGTGTGATCCATGACATAGAAGCGATTTCAGCAGGGGTTTCAGCGTGATTATGTTTGGCACGTGTACATGCCACGGGGTCTGAAGAGGTTAAAGAATGGTTTTCACGCTACTTCATCGTAATACTATCCACAGGGCCTTTCTTCCATGATTACATTGTGGTTTAACCGAAAAGAATAGGAAGAAATATCTGCCGTACACGTCATGCCTGTCACAATACATGACCAAGTTCGCGAGAAGTGAGTTTCTTTCCCTTATTTCCGTCATATGCCGCTATGGATATCCGAGACCCGCATATAATAAGGCCGCAATTAAAACTTTTTCAAAGCCTCATTTGCTTCATTTGACTGTCCTCGGTGTCACTTTGTTGGCCTCTATTTCCCATCCCAATTCGCTTCACTTTGCTATCTCCCAAAGCCTTCTCATAATGCCGGATAGCGAAGAAAAAAAAATGGATGAGATACTCGAGAAAATGTAGATCGAGTCGCACTGACGCTTGCAGTCGTTTTCTTCCGATGCTGCAATGGCTGACCTTTGCAACGCGAGACAATCCTGCTGATGGACATGGGGGGGGGGGGCTAAGCGAAACGGTGGGGGGGCTTACATCTCCTCGCCGGGAAGGGGGGGACTTGAACCAAACTGGGGGGGCTGAAGCCCTCCTAGCCCCCCCCCCCCCCGTTACGCCACTGCATTAGCCACTAAGTTTCATTTGCTCTCTTGGCATTTATGACGCGGTTTAGCTTTATGTCTCTTTCATGACACATTACAGAGGATCGGAATGCCTTTTTACACTTACTTGACTGAAAACTTGCACTCGCATTTTTTCGGGGGAAGAGGGAGGCCTCGGACCGCGGATTCGCATGGACTAGACCGCGGATTCCAACCTTATTTGTGCATCGAATGCGGGGATTCCCGGGTGACGATGCAGACATGCGAGTCTGAAAAACAGGTAAGAGACGGAGAAGGGAAAAAGGCGAAGATTCCGACTTCCATTTCATCGCAACTTAGCAATATTTCCAATGCATTCCAATTCCGTCCTTTTCTGGGCAGGAATTCCTCGGGGAGGAATGTTCACCTAATGGTGAACTTTACATTTTCCCGTTTTGGCTCGGGATCGGCATTGGATCAGTGCACGACGGAATATTTATCTCTCCTGCCGTTGAAAGCAACATCTCGTCATACCTTTAATGCTTAGCCTCGTGAGACAGATTCAAAACTAATCGACATCGGGAGCCTCTGCTGTTGGGGACATCACGTCTTGGATTCCATCGGTAGGTGGGAATCGGCTTTCAAAGCAGATATGCTCTCATTAGGATACAATTGACGATATGATGCGATGTATCGTCGATTCTGTCTTCGAGAAAACGGTGGCACCATGATGGTAAAAGAAAACGCAAGGGATAATCTAACCGTTATACCAGGATGATCCCGTCTAGTTGAACGGGAATTGTGTTTTCCAAGGCTCTCTCTTAAACGTTTCCCCCAGTGGCAGAACTCATGAAGTTAGGTAGGTCCAGCCCATTTTTAGATTTACCGCATTTACCGGCAAAAGAAGACGGAACAGGTCTCTTCCATTTAGTTCAAGAGTTCTTCCTAGAAAGATTGAGGGGAGTCGTTTCTGTTGGAGAAGATGCCATATAACATAGAGGAAATTATATTTCCTTTATAGTCAGAACTTCTCAATTGGATAGTGATTTGCTGCACCCTTGGCTTCCGCCGATTGGGAAAACTTGGCTCTCCCGCCTCCGGGGCACGATTTTGAGGTGACCTTCATGCGACCGTCCCGAACATGCAACTGAGGGGGAGTGGGGGGGCCGGAGCCAAGCCCTCTCTCCCCTCTCCTCTCTCGCCTCGAGCCCCACGGCGCTTCCTGGGAAGGTTTGGAGGACGTAAGCGAGGGTTATACAATGAGTCGAACGACCGGCAAGATTGCCGATAAGGATAACCAACAAATACCAGAAATCCACATGACGCAGTGGATTTTTGTCAGAACCAAGCCCGGAAATGTTTGCATTTGGTGGCGCCGCACGAGAACTAAACAATTGGAGTATACAAGGCGTTCCAAAATTGTGGACACATGTAGGCGATATCACAAAATCACAACACGCTTGACGTGGTGGTCTGGTAGCACAACCATAGATGTCCAATTCAATCATGTATATTGTTATCTGTTACCATCCAACATGTATATTGTTATCTGCAAAAAATTTGTCATTTCCTACATTGTTAGCAGTCTATGAATAAAAGACTAATTGTCTTAACTGTTATTAATATTTTTGTGCTTTCAGAGTGGAGCGCGAGTCAAAAGAGAGAAGGTGGAGTTTTGGGAACATTGCCCAAGATGAACAAATGATCAAGTTGAGCCCATCGCAAATGGCTTGGTGAGTGTTTTTTTTTTCTATAGCTTTCAAATAATATTGCAGATAGTCCCGAACGAAACAAAGGAATGAGTCTCGTATGAATCAAAATCCAAACAATCGACAGGTATGTGCTTATTACTTTCCCCTATGGTGCCAACGAAAACCATGGTTCTGCGTAACACCATCTTTATTGAAACAAAGGGCAAAAATCGCCTTTCCACAGAACAGACACTGAAAACAACCGCGGAGAACCGGAAATAATAATTTCGTCAATTTAAAAGTGCTTCTTCACCTTCCCCTTGCCCCAGTCATAGATGTCAGCCCCTGCCTCTCGCAGGACCCCTGCAGCCAACCATTTCAACATGAACTTCCCAGCTTGGCGTTCACTTCTTTTAGCTTCTTCGACTTCGCGATCCCCTTCACCCAGTTGATGAAATCCTTTCCGCCTTCTCTGATGACTCCTTCGTTCAATTTCTCTCCTGCCCACAAGGATGCGTCCCCGAGGTCACCCAAGTCGAACCGTCCCAATTGAGGCCCCGAAGCCGAAACTTGAAATGAAAAGGTCTGTCTCTGGTGGATTTGTTTCATACCATCGTTATCGGAGTGGACCGTAATTAGTTGCAAACGAAAAGGGGAAAGGGAAGCAATCACTTTAATGCGAGATCTCCACATAGTAGTAACTAGCAGGAAGGCCACGAATATTGTAGGCAATTTAGATAGGTAGCATCTCTCGATCGAGAATCCAGCTCAATGCAGGAAATAGAATGATCAGAAGGGTATCCACGTATAAAAGCGTCTGGATTATTCTTCATTTTTTAAGAGTATTTTTCACGAAGTTTCGGTTCACCTATTGTGTTTCAACTCGTGTTATACTGAATTCCAGAACATTCTGCATGTTTTAGAGCATTTTTAGGCATTTACTCTCATTCCGAGACATTTTGGAAAATTGGAAAATTTAAATTAACCAATTAACGTTTTCATGATTTGGCATTTTCCAGCAAATCACCACTTCTCGTAGAGTCGATTAAAACATGGCTGATATCTCTGCCATGTACAGTTCTTTGGGAATAAACGTGACAGGAACCTATTATATGGGTACGGTAGAGAGCCGACGTTTGTCCTCTGTCCGCCGGAGTCCTGCACGGGCGGCTTTTTCGAACCCGACCCGAAACTCGATCGTCGATCGCCGGACCGAACTTTTCGGGTTGGGTCGGGCCGAACGGGTCAGCGCGCGGCCCAGTTAGGCCTAGAAGCCTTAGAACTCGAGGTCACTGGGTACGTCTTCCTTCTGAACGACTCAGCTGGCTTGGCTGACGCTTCCATCTATCCCATGACGTCACGTTCGTGTTGGCCTGTGCTCTCGCAATTCACTACGTTCCACTGGCAGCTGCTTGCCCGAGAGTGACGTCATTCAATGATGTGGTCATGCCTAGCCAATGCGTCGTTTTCGCTAGCAGCTGGAGAAAAACACACCTTTGGCAGCGTATTCTCCTACAAACAGGATGGAACCCACTGAAATTTGGTTTATAGGGACAGTGGTCTACCCAAGGGGTAAGAGGGGTGCTTATGGGGGGTCATAACGTCCCCATCCATACATGCTACAGGTTCGATTCTCAAAATGGTTAAATATGGTCATAATTGCAGGGGTACAGACTTTTCATGTCAACCCCCCCACCCCCCATTGGGATTTTCTGGGCACGCTACTGCATAGAGAAATTGGGGTATTGGGGGGGGGGGGGGGTGAATGACGTGACGCACTCAATATTATTTATGGAACAGAAGTCGACTAATCTTACATAGGAAGACGTGAATGTTTCACGGGTAGCAGCTAGCAGAATATTAATGGGCGCATCGCGATTCTGTGGAATTCCCCGAAATGGCATCAGCTCGAATACAAAATGGGCTGGTCGGATCAATATATCCATTGCAAAAATAATATCAACTGTCTGATTACAGACTACTTGATTGTCTGATCTGCAGAAAAAAAGGTGTCGAATAGGAAGACTTACTGTCGGGCAGGAATGGAGATCTGGGAATTTCATCTCCAATGTCTTCCACAAATCCGGATCCCCAAATCCCACCACGGTCATTCGCCGGGAAGCCCTGCAAAAGGAAAATAACCAAATGTACGTTCTTTGGCTTGTCAGCAGAGGCTTGGAAGTCCCAAGCCGAACCCACCGCACGTGGGCCCCTTCGAAATGACAGATTCCATGTCTCGAGTCGGATTCCTATGCGTCTAGAGTGTACGTGCAGTAACGTACCGTTCAAGATCTTACTTTTAGACTTACATCGCTGCAGAAATCCGGGAATACGATAGAAATTAATCAGAAGAAGCGTCCCCTTACTGGAACAGGGCATGCATCGTCGCAGTCATTTACATAAAACTTTTCCCAATCACCCCCAATTTGATGCCTGGATTGATGCGCCACATCAGTCTCAGTTTATAAAAGAAAATACTGTAGGACCGACGGAATAAAGGTCACTCACGGACGCCAGCCGTTGGACGAGTAAAACGAGAAGAGGCGCAGAGACGTACATGATGCAAACCAGCTGCGATTGGACCTTCTGCCGTCGATGGCGTTTCTCAGACTCCTTAAATGCGATTTTGAAAAGCGATTCATGGCTGGGACCAGTCCCCTGAAGGGGTTTTTCGACCCCTTTTTGCCTGTGGCGTTTTCGCCTCCTCGATACTGAGCTAATCTCCTATCTGGAAGGATTAGCTTATCCCTTATCACGTATGACCTTCTCCGCTCCACTCGCCGTGTTGCTGGGACGCGGGGTTTCTAGAAAAAGTCGAGTTTCAGAGACGTGAATGTTCAATATTTCACATTTCCACTTGAGGGCTAATTTTATCTCTCTCTCCATACTGGGAAAGGGAAAAACCCGGAAACGGGGTTCTGATCCTTTCTGGCAGCAGTTGAGTGAGTCAACTGCCTGGTAAGCAAAATGTGGCAGGCCAAAACATCCACGACTACACTGTGCAGTTACATGAGAAAAAAAAATTCGATCTTCCGCTCCTCCAGTCATGAGAATCAGGCGATAGTCGAAAACCGTTTTTCATGCATTTTTTGTCTTTACGATTTGTCTTCCTTCGAAGTCGTTCTACCTTTGGTTTCCGACCCGACTCCGGGAATGGCTACTAGGCGGTAGACTCCATGTAAAGTGCAGGGGTAATTGCCCTGATTATTATTGTTTTCTAACAAATTTGCAAACACGGGACATGCGGCGGATACACGAGACGATGGAAAGTTTTCAACTTCAGATTGAATGTGCTTACACCAGATACGACAGTCCCTCAGACGAGGACCCCTCTCCGCAGACCTGTAGAAAACCTTAAAGTCTACCTGCGGATTTCTTAGGCTCATGAATGGAGCCAGCGATTTCAAGGTGCATTGCACTCATATCTCCTAGACATGGCCTGCAAGGGGGCGTGTGTTGCCCCAACACTAACAATATGCCCCCCCCAAGAAAAAAAAAAGAGATCCATCAAGTGATTCCAAAGTATTAAGTGGTACCACCCGCCGGCGGAGAAAGAACACACCCGGACTCCATCCTTCACCTCCCGGGTTCCCCCCGGAAGCTCAAGCCACTGGATCACCGAACCCTATGAATGACCTAATGGCGTTAGTGCCATGGAATTCCATGGCACTAACGCCCCCTTCTCCTCTTCCCCCTAAGGCTCTTTGCGAAGGGATCCTAGGCTTCGTTGAACTTGGATGTCCATTTCCTTTTCACTTCTTGGTGCCAGTGAGAGAGGTTTGATCCTTAACTGGTTTACCATAGAGAAATCGGACAAAAATGTAGGATGACATAATGGCTTAGATCTCCGGAATAAAATGTAGAATGAGCTTCTTATGTGACACATGCAGAGCTAAGAAAGTACAGTAACATGGTTTTGAAGTTTCAACTGTCTGCGTTACAAAATAAAGGAATGACGTCATGTAGAAAACATAAGAACTTTGGAAAAATTTTAGCCGTACTTCCCGCACGGAATACCTTCACGTGATTGGCTCTTCCAGAAGGAGCCCTCCACTGCACTGCGTCTCCTGTCACGAGTCATAGAAGTAATCAAAGTCTTTCTCGTCGGCAGAGACTTGAAGGGGGGCCCATGAAGGTCTCTATTTACGGCGCGCTTGGGATTTTTAAATGTATTTCCCATGCATCCAGTCCAGCCTGATTTCCTATAATTTTCCTATTGACTCAGTAATAAAGGACTCAGATCCCCTTACACATAAATGCACGAAAGACCTGCCCCTCCATCTTTAAAATCCAGGAAAAGACGATCAAAACCGATTGCCACGTTTTTTTTTTCTTCAAACATCGACGAAGAAAACGGCTTCTGTACCGTTAGATTAACGAGCAAGATGCTTAAATTTTATAAGAAAACATTCTCTGCTCTCTCCACTTTTGATTCACGACAAAATATTTTCAAGTAAATGAACGAGCAAAGAATGCCAGGCAATTTTCTCCGAGCTACGCGCGCTCGTCAAAAATTCGCAGAGAGAAACAAACCGGAGAAGGGTTAATCTTAAAAAGCTCGAACGGAAATATCCTATCTCTATTCCTGGTTCGTGTTTTAATGTAATGTGTCGTCAGAGTGGGATACGTCTCATTCAATGTCTGTGTTCAGAGATGACAAAAGGGGGAGTAGTGCGTTGCAAATGTGCCGACCAGGTGGCCTCACAATGGAGCATAGCCAGGTCTCATTGAAAAAAGTTAGTCCAATCTCGTGTGTCTCATGGCGTTATTTCCCTGGCGTGTTCGTGTGTTGTGGGTGCAGTGATGCAGTGATGATACACTCATCGCCAAAAAAAGCAGCTCCAAGAAATAGTTGAGCGATTAAGGTGAAATTTGACTCATAGACTCGCAGTCAGTGTGTCACGAAATCGTTAAAGTTTCGAGAGCGTAAGGTGAAAACCGACAGAGAAACCATGCCTAACACTCCAATTCAAGTGTATGGGGGGGGGGGGGGGGGAGGGGGCGGTGTCGTACTATTCGCCCAAAACGATCAACCATGAGGGGCTTATCGATGAAAGGTGTGAAAGGAAACTCTTGAAGATGTTCGCGCAAAGTTTCAAGGTAATTCGATTTGGCAATTTTGAGAAAACTTCTCGAACGGCAGAAAAATAGAGGAAGAGGACCGGCAAGTTCTTTTTCCCTATTTCCTCAACTTATGACCTTGAAACTTTGCTAAATTTTCATAAGCATATTCCAGAATTTCCATTCCATGTTTCTCAAAGAAAATGTTCAATGTTCTCAGTGATCGGTTTTGGAAATTACTGCGACCCTCCTTTTGAATTAGAGCGTTTGGCAAGTTTTCTTTGTGCTACGCCCTAAAACTCAATCCGATATTACGACATACAGCTACTAACTTGTGTGCCAAATGTCATCAAGTTCGCTGCACTCCTCGGTTGCTTTTTCTTTTGGGTATGAGAGTATAAATCGAATCATCTCTGTGCAGGAAACTCTCCACTCCGAAGATTCTCTTCTGCCGCTTCCTCCGTTTCCTCATGCACCAGATACTGAGGCAAGACATCGTTTTTCTTTTCGGAAAAAAACTGAAAATTGAAGCGCAAAGATATCTGATTCCTAGTCTTCGAGATCTGCACTTCCACTCTGCTTAAATATCGGAATACGCATCAAACGTCCGTTTGGGTTGGACATGTGGGCCTTGCAGGAAGCCCATAGGACCTCTGTCGTCCAATTAAATCCTAAAGGAGTCCTATTACGATTTTGAACAGAAAAATCTTATAGGAAACATGTCCAATGGGATTCCTATTTTAAATCAGGTCCATCTACGAGGTTTCTGAAACACAAAACTTTACAGGAATCATATATTGTCCTATACGATTTTTATGCTTTTTATGCTTGAATATTGTTTAAGAAATCTTTTTTTATTTTGTCGTAGAAGGGTCGAGGGCGGAAAAGTAAATAATCCGTCTTCTAACTGGCACATATCGCCGAGGGTCTGACAAGGTGACGCAAATGACATTTTTTAATTTTCGGAAGAGCAAGACTTCATCCTTTGATGAATTTTTACCTTGAGGATTTAGGGTCTTGGCTCCTTATAGAGTTCCCTTGGGTGAGGGTCACATAGATACTTCGATCAATCTGGAGTGGGCCGCATTAAAAAGTTTTTCCATATTAACAAGGCTAAATATGCTAAAGCCAAATTATTACATGGAAGGAAACAGAAAGGATTATTACAACTTCAAGGGACGTTAAGGGGGAAATAACGGTGAAAAACATGTAGCACAGTAGCAATGCACGGTACGTTATGGTTGCAATAACTTAATACTCTATGTACAGTTTTCAGAGGTGGTGAGACCACCAGACGTATGCACATGTGCATGGCGTATATCAGCGGTTCTCAAACTGTGTGCCGCGGCACCCAGGGGTGCCGCGAGAAGCTAGCAAGGGTGCCGTGGGTGTTGAACGAATTTTCTTTCCGGCATTTCGACAAGGTAGTGCAATAAGGCCAGATAAGGCCTGCAATGCTTCTGGTGTATTCGAAATAAACGGAGCAGGCAGAAAACCTCAGATGAAGAACCGCTTCTAAAGTGCGACACTTCTGACTTGATATATCAAGAAATAAGAGTGCGTATCAGAAGTATGCAATATAAGTCAATTTTGATAACTATTGACTCATATTGAGTACTTCTAGCATGCACCTTTATTTTAAAAATATCTATAAAGGGGGAAAGTCAAGATCAATGCTGTTGCTGCGACAAAGATACAGATTCCATTTTACTACCATATACGTCTACCTTTCTCATTCATGGTACAAAAAGAAAACGTTCATGTCCCGTCTAAGGGGCCATGCCCACTGAATGCGAAAAGCTGCGTTGCTACCACTGCGACCGTCGCAGCTCGTCGCAATCGGTCGCATTGGAGATGCGTCGGACCTTCGCAGTCGGCCGCAATACACTTCGCAATGAAATCGGACGATTCTATCTTGTCGCATCTTCACAGTGGTTCGCGCTGCGTAGCTATTGACTGCAAGTTATGAAATCCTTGGATACTTCGTAATTTGATGGCTCTTTGGGTGGAATGACATCGGTGATAGATGATGCCGATCATCACCATTGATTTTCAATGAACAAGATACATAGCTAGAGTAAATAAATCTTCAAGAAAGGTCTCGATATCAATTATATTTTCCATGATTTTCCATTGTTTCATTTCATGAATTCCAATGAATCCCAATTTTAATTTTTTTTTAAGTTGTGAAGCTCTTGTTCTTCGAGTGCAAAAACCTGAGTCGCCCCCCCTTCAGGAGAGTGCTGCATGATTTTTACGTATATGAGGTATTCAGAATATACGCATGGAGTATGCATTTACCCAACTCAATGACACTGCCACCATTTG
This sequence comes from Darwinula stevensoni, assembly GCA_905338385.1. Lineage (NCBI taxonomy): Eukaryota > Metazoa > Arthropoda > Ostracoda > Podocopida > Darwinulidae > Darwinula > Darwinula stevensoni. The sequence goes on along the minus strand of CAJPEV010000762.1, from coordinate 56,896 downwards.
CGCAGGGAAATGCATGGTCTGGAGTTTGTGTCCTGCCCTCTCTTCCAGCAGATCAAGAAGGGTCTTCAACAGCTCAAGAGACATTCTCACGTTCATAGGAGAAAAACACTCTTTACCTTCGGTGGTAAAATTTTCTACTAGGGTCTCGAATTCTCCCGTCTGAAGGGTTCTGTGTGCAGGACGTACCTACCTACCGTACCTACAAAAAAGCTAAATTGTTGTAGCACGAGCTCTCAAATTTTACATTGCTAAATTTGTTTTCGCTTGGGAGCTCTGCGATCAGTGTGGATGAGGCTTTGCAGACGGTCGCAATAAAAAAATGACTGCGAACTTCGCAGACGGTCGCAGTGCGGCTTTGTCGCAGCACTTGGCAGTTAGTGTGCATTGGTCTTAAACATCACAAATGAACTGCGAGAGGTCACTTCAAAATTAGAGCCGCATCCTGATTTTTAGGACAACCAAAGACAGGCGCAGGTATTGCATTGGAGAGAGAAAAAAAAATTGAAGACTTTTTTTAACGATGATTTTTACAGGTGACAGATCAAATTAAACCTGTCATGAATGAATTAAGTCCTGGTTAGGCTAATTTGATTGGTTTTGCATATATAATAATATTATTCATATTGGAAGTTCGTGGATGTGTAGGGGTGCCGCCTACGTCTCGCTGTCTGTAGAGGGTGCCGTTACAAAGAAAAGGTTGAGAACCGCTGGTGTATGGGAAGTAAACGCAAAGACAGTCAGTTGTTGACTGTTGCATGTCTCCTGTGTGCTACAGGTGCAACATCCTCGCAAATCGATCAACAGATATTAGCAGTGTGTCAATATGTGCTTGGCGAGAGGGGCGGCATCTCTTGGGTCGCTCACATGCGGGGTTGTTCAATTGCATGACAACATTCGGCCAAAGGCTGACTGTGGGACCCAGGGAGACAATTGCCGACATGGGATGGGCCGTTGGGCCGCACTTGGAATATCGCTGCCCGAGGGGAAAGTCGAACACTTCTTATTTTCACTTCTTCATCATGAAAATAAATGAAAATAAAATAGTTCTTCCAAACAGTTCAAGATTGCATGTTCACCCTTTTGCCGATGATAGCGAAGAGAATGTAAGACACGGAATTTCATGTCTCGTGGGATATTCGGAGCAGTGGGAATACCCTCAATCTCTCTTATAAAGAGGCACGGAAAAACGATTAATCGATTAACCCATTAATCGTAACCCATTTATTCGAATAGGCGAAACTGAATCTTTGGCTCTCGGAAAATTAAGCGTGAGCAGACGGAATAATCCCTCCCGACTAATCAAGAGATTAATCAAAACTAATCAAGTTGAGGAATTAGGGTCAGATCTTATTTTTAGTGATGTAAAATAGCGTTTTGCTCGTGGAGTCGGAAAGGACTTAGATGGGCATGACATTCTCTCAGAGCATCACCGACTTCCGTCATGTATCAGTCGTGGGCTTTGTTGTTTCAATGCTTGCCGGAAGATGGGAAATAGATTTTCAGAGAATGAGAATCCAGCAAATCCTCTGGGCCATGAATAATAAAGTACCCTTTACTAAGTTAAAGTCACATCGGCAGCACATCTCGCACCCGCTTTAAAAATTCCTGGTATGCACCTTCCGTCCGGCGATATAACGGATCACTCGATCCTTCATGCTGCGAGGAAGAGCAGAGCCAAACGATCGGGAACGATTCGACGACTTTTCATTCCGCGAGCATTCTTTTATATTCTTACTTGCTACTAAGAAAAACTGAGAAGCAGTTGGTTCTGGAACTCCCAGGTAAAACAGAATTAAAAGTTAAAAGATTTTTCAAGGGATGAAAAACGGATGCTTAGTCCCCGCAGCTTGCAAAAAACGTGCAAACCTGCCACGAACAGCATGAGTTAAAAGGTCTTACCAGCGCTAAAACCCTTTCTTCCCGGGAGTGCTCGTGGATCTTAACCCTTTCGATACCCAATCTGTCCAATTTTTTAACAGTTCTTTTTGCATTAAAAAGTCGTAGCATCATTCAACAACCAAATCAATGCCCCTTTAAATTTTTTTTAATGACAATATTAATTGTAATTAACCGATTCGTTGCCATAGCTACGCTTACGGAAAATTTTTTCGAATGAATTGATTCAGAAAAAATACCTCATGAATGCATTAAGAGCCAAATTCTGAAGCAATAATTTAATATAATTAATGTAAAATAATTTTAATGAGTTAAAATGATATATAAATTATTATTATTATTTTTTTTTACATTTTAACAAATTTTGACCTAGTGTAACCATACGGTCAGATTGTAGACATGTGAAATGATAAAGTTTGTTTCCAATACAATTTTCTTCCATAAAAACTGGGTTTTCCATAAAAAAAATGGGTTGAATTTGCTGGACACATGTTCATTGTTGATTATAATTTGAGATGAATATGCTCGGAAGCACTTGCACGGTGTCTTATTCTGGTGTTCGGATCAAGAAAAAAGTCAGGAAAAATAATTCCTGTTAAAATAAGGGTTAAAACTGTTTTCAGTCCACGTGCCCTATTTGAGCAGGAGGTGACCGAAAGTCTTAATGTCCGACATTATATTGTATGTTCTATTTAGATTCTGCCAGTTCGAGCACTATTCCCCATGACTGCTGCATGTGTACGTAAGGGGCAGCAACTAGATTTGCTCCCGTCGAAGTCGAACTGTATAAGTATGGATGGCGCGTGGGCGTGACCATGAATGATGAATGGCGCGTGTCACGGAGGCGAGGTGCCTTCACGGATCGAAGGGAAATGAGGTGGCAATCAGTGGACGCGGATTATTGACGCGGACTGAGAAAGAAAGTGCGCGGCAAGGAATGAATTTGGCGTCGAGGTCCTAACAAAGGAGAGAAGCTGTCAGCTAGAAAAATGACTTCTTCCGGTCCTCATAAAGTAGTCATATTTACTGGGCCAGTGCCACGTGACTGGTATTTTGCGCCGGGCCACCGAGGGAGTAGTGTCCTTCTGCGCCTGCGAGGAAGACTTGCGTGTCGTCGAGCATGCAAGTCTTTCCCCGATCGGCTCTCCTCAGACTTCTCACGTGGTTCCATGAATGCGTGCATTCCCCGCTTTTAATCCTGTGAATTCCGTGCAAGGTTTTTTTTTTCTAGAGCGAGAAGCATTCACGACAAGGATAACGACTTCCGTTCCTGCCACACACGGAAAGGTAGGGATTTTGTGAGAAATTCTATGAATGGGAGGGCTCATTCACAGTTTCCACATTCTCTTGGCGCTAATTGTAGATTAAGTATATTGAGTTCTGTATTTGCAGATTTTCTGCCAAGTCTCATTTTCTGCCTCTTAGCTTAAGCGTGGAAAAAGGGGGAAATATTTATTCTATCTGATCGACATCACGTAATCACCTCTTTCGAAATCCAGCAACCTCGAATTTTCCATCCGGCGACACTTGCGCCAGAAGCGGCAACCGCATTCCACCGCGACATCCTGCGACTCCCCCGTTCGGAGGGCCAGCCACCTGGAGACAAGCGGAAGCATCTGCAGGCCCGAGACGGTTGTATTGTGTCTCTGGTTACTTAAAGAGAGAACTATAGGGTCGTTCCGCGTCAAATTATCTCATCATAAAGCATGAATTCCTTAGATTTTCATTAAATTAGGACCAACACTCTCTAGCCTAGGGAAGCTGTGGCACCTGAAGTTCTTCACCTTCGGTCTCTTATATCTCCAGAAAAGGAGACGCGAAAACACTGCCTGTTTGGTCATCTGGATGAACTCTTGTCCTTTAGTTTCATAATTCCTCTTCTAATTGAACTAGAGAGATTATTTATAGTTCTTTTATATGGACTGTTCCTGCTCTTTTTCGTGATCCTCCACTGGTTGGTGTTATTGCAATATTTCGGCTCCATTTTATTCAACCTGCAAGGCAATGCTTTTCCCCCTCTAATAGTCGATATGTTGTTGACCGTCGCCTCCATTGTCGCACTAAAATTAATGGTGAGCCACTTTCACTGAGGAAGAGAGTGCAGGAATGGAAATTTGGGCTGGGCTTACTCCATTTATACAACCCTTTATAACAAAGATTCACAATAGCAAATAGTAATTTAAATAATTAACTAATCAATTTGATTATGATTCTACGTCAATTCATCGCAAGCCAAATTCACCGCAGGCCAAACTCATCGTAGGCCATATTCATTGCAGGCCATATTCATCGCTAATCATTTTCCATGCTGTAATAAAAGTACTACTTTATTTTAGCATGAAAATTTCAATAAGTAAAGAGGCAACTCTCATTCATCCGGACGTCGTTATCCTGGACTTTCCGTTTATCCGGACGAGTTTTCTTATCCCCTATTCCATTCTCCCCCGTTAATCCGGATTTGGTAGCAAAAGAGATTATGCTACAAAAAGAAGACTGCGTCCCGGGCTGCGACCCTCTACAGTGGACTACAGGCGTCCAGCGATGAAAGCATTCCAGAACCAGTTCCCAGAGTCCCATCTCTGAGGCTGCTTCTTTCATTTTTCGCAATGTCTCTGGCGTAAAATCCAAGAATATGGCCTGCAAAGTAAATACGCAGAAGATCCGGAATTTTCCGTCCAAGTAAGAATGTTGACGTATTTGGCGCTTGTTCGGACATAAGATGTTGTCGGCGTGTTTGAAGATCTCTTGGACTCACAGTATTTCCAGGACAACGAAGAGATGCTCTTACCGATAATCAATTACATGGAGGACGCATGGATAGGGGGATTGGATCGTCGAGGTGGAAGGAGGCAGCCAATGTTCTCCCACGACATATGGAATTTATATTCCTCTGTGAAAGATGGCCTGCCCAAAACGAACAATGCCCTTGAGAGATGGCATACAGCATTTAGTTCAATGATAGCTGCCAGTCGTGCGTCCATTTTCAATTTCATTGATGCTGTTAAGAAGGACGAAGTTTTGGCAAACCATCAGCTACAAGAAAGGGCATGTGGAGACTCAGGTAGTCATGGAAAAAAAGTCTATCGAGGCACAGCCTAAAGGGTGCAAACCATTATATTATACAAGAATATGGCTCACGAGAACCTGTTGAGTACCTGAGGGCACTGGCACGTAACTTCCAGCTGCAGGTGTGAGGCAATTCTACATTTAAACATTGACAATCTCTGTAAAAAGAAAATAAAAAAATAAAAAATAAATTTTCAAATGACTAATTATTGCATTATTACTATTATGCTCGTGGAAAATGGTTTACGATGAGTTTGGCTTGCGATGAATCGAGTGCGATGAATTGGACTGCGATGAATTGAGCGCGATGTATTGACGGTAGACCAATTTGATGTCCGTGGATGCTCAATTTAAGTTTCAGGGCATCCGTTGGGCATCCCACGTACGTCGATGAGAGAATGCGATGACATTCTGGAGAAGCTCACATCCTAGGGATTTCATATTGTCCCAGTAACTTTTATGAATGTATCCAATTTGCAGGAAACATGGGAGTAAGAAGGGGATGGAATGAGTTCTGGGCGATGGTACTCCAACGAGTCTCACCCTGCCTCGATTGTCTCTCTTTACGGCTTCCCTTTCTCTCAGTAATACTAATACCTTGGGATACCTTGGTTCGCAGACATGATTCTTTACCCGTGCTGAAGTCGCGTGACAGATAAGATTTATTAGGTCGCCTCTTCCGCCAATCCCGAGCCTCCTCTGGCCTCTGAGGAGTCCCCCAGCGCCTACAGCGTCAGATGTAATACTCTTCACTGTCAATTGAAACTCGAACCTGTTCTTAGACTCGACCCAAGAAATTCCTAGTTGAATCATCCTCAATTCACTTTAATAATATTGCGCGAAGTCGCCTTGGGATGGGTGACCTCTTACGAGAAATCGTCATGTGAGAATCTTATGTAGCACAGTACGTTAATGGAACGTTTTCGAAATGTTGCCACTTTTGCTCTATGTTGCAAGTCGACGAACAACATTGATACAACATTGCTTTAACGTTTTTCACTTTTGAGAACTATTGAATTATATGATAGAACGAATCATTCAGGCCTGCTGCTATTCCTAGACTTCGAAAGAGCCTATGACAGCGTAGACCGAAGTTTTTTTTTTTAATTCAAGTTTCTTCATAAATTCGGCTTTGGGAAGTACTTCACAAATTAGGTTTCAACTCTTGTCGCCGAGCCTCTATCCTGCATCTTACTGAACGGTTGTACGTCCTCCTACTTTTCTTTTTTTTTAAAGCGCAGCTTGAGACAAGGTTGCCTCCTTAGCTGTTACTTCTTCCTTTCATGTGCAGAGTCCCTGGGCCATGCAATTCGTAAAAATCAGGATAATATTGATGATGCAGACTCTAATGAAATTGGTACGACTCAAATTTTCAGTTTTGAGCATAAAACACCTGACGAATGTATTGAGGAATTCCATTATCTTCCCCTACTTTGTCTTTGGGGAAAAAATCGAAAGCATTAGAAAGTGACTCTCGACAGCAGTGATGTGTATGCCATCTCCCATCGGATGCGGGAACCTTTCTACAACCATCACGAATCAATGAGTCATCCCTGGAACTTTCATTGCACACCGCAATAGGGAGTCTCGTGGACGTCAAAAAGGCTCGCCTTGTAAGCGTGTGTAGTATCTCCTAACAAGTCTTTTGTATGTCCGGCGGCACACAACCATTTGTATGGTGTATCACATTGATGCTCCAAAGGTGTCCGTAGAATTAAACAAAGAAAGCACGTCCTACAGACGTGATATGGGATACAACCATTCTCTTGCCCCAGCTTTTCATGGTAGCGCTCTTTGAAGAATATTGCTAGGCATAATACAAAAGGAGGTACTCGAAGGTTCTAAAAATATGAATGCCTTCAAGTATAAATGGTCTCAAGAGGAGTCTTAGATTGGGTCATTTTGGGTCATTTGCGACACTCGATAGGAACAATCCAGAATTTCTTACGGTTCGATTCCGTTTCTTTCTCTGTATCAGGGCTCGAAAAAATCCATACTTGAATCTTTTTGCTATCATTGTCTCCCAAGAGAACTGCGCAAGATATGCAGGAATTGGAAGAATAAGTTGAAGAACGGTGACGTGCATCATATTGTGCTGCTGTTGCTGGCGCGATGACTGCAAAGATTTTCGATATTCCGTTATCAGAGAAAGGCATTCCTTAACTAGATTGTTTTGGCAAAATTTGAATGATATACTATGATAGCTATTTTAAAATACTTTAAAAGTGATACTTCTAGTCATGATACAGTCATTGTATAAGACGATACCGTGTGATTTTATAGTACAGTATTTGCAAGTTTAGATTGACTCGCAAATTGTGGCACCTATTCCAGAAAAGCCAAATCGTTGAAGATATTGCTATCGTAAAATTCTTTCTACGCTTCATCGGCCATGTTGTAACAAATTTCTCCCTGTCACAACCGAACTTGAGTTAGTTGGTCATACTAGGGCAGAATTCTTAGCCCATTCGGCTCAATAACGCTGTGTCAACATTGACGATAAGTTGAAATGTTTAGTTTGAGGTTGACGTTTGAAGTTGGCAAATCAGAGAAGGATCAGCAGCAATGAAGTACCGACTACTCGGAATTAACCGAATTTTCAGCAGATGGGGACTGATGATGAGGTAGCAAATTCGTTTGCAGGATATTAGCACAAATTATTTTGTTGCATTTGCCTCCATTATGCTCGTAGTTTAAATATTGTGTTAACGTGGAGTTGTCGCAAAAGACGGATGGTAGTACTCGCTAAGGTACTTTCAAGCTGAGAAGGAGAACAGGATATTCAAATGAAACGAGATCATTATCATATCCGCGTATCATCTATATCGAGAAAATGGAGAAATGCCAAAACATTGACTATGCAATCATGACACAGCGAGACACATGAACGCATTTTCAACTTTTTTTTTATTTCAACGTTGCTGCAACACGGAGTCAACTTTTGATACGTTGTGCCAACATTGTTCCGTCGGATGATCAATCCTCGCTCAACATTCACAGCATTGTTGTGCCGACTGGGAAAGAGACTGAAGTGTAATAGCTGTCAAAAACGCTGATGCAAAAATGTTGGTGTGAGAAGAGGCCCCCTCATTCCAATTCTCCGATAGCTGAGGGCTATCGAAGAATTGGCTTTCTTCGATACCATCTCTCACGGACGGAGTGAATTTTCAAACTAGGAATTTCTCTTTGATCTGACGTCGTGGTCCAACGAGGACTGCAACATCAATTTCCGGTATGATAAGGACAGAGCGATTGAGGATAGCCATGAGAATCCCTGATCGTATCAGAATTCCCAAAGGGGAGCATTCATTCACTTGAATTCATCGAGAATCTTCTGAGAAAATATGATAAATCCGCGTTTGCGCCGGTGACGATGCTCGTAACAGCAACGGAGGATTAAGAGCCTAAAACCTTCTAAACTCAGAGAGCAATCAAAATCTCAAGAGGACTCGTCTTTCAACTCAACCTGTATTCGGCTCAGTCATCTCTACATCGGATGCCAGTAGTCAAGCCGAGAAAGGTCTGAAATAAAATTTAAAAAATCGTATCTCAATTAATTAAGTGATATGCCGAGTATTTTCGAAAGGTTTTCAATAAATGGTAGGTACACTCAAGATTTTTCGGTGCTGACAAACACCTGGTGCGAGGTAGAGAACCGATTGGACGTGTGCCGAGCTACGAGAGGTGCACACATCGAGATGGATTCCCCCCCCACAAAAAAAAAACTTGTTGAGTTTACCTACAATTTGTTTTTAACATTTCAGAAATACTTCACTTCATTCCAGAGATATGACTTTTAATTTTATTTCATACCTTTCTCGGACACCCTATATAGAACTGCAACGTTAATAAAGGAAACATCGTGCAAAATGACAGCACAAAATCCAAGATGACGTTCAATCCGTTCTTCTGGACGGGAAGATGAGGACTGCGCCGTTTGGGGATGGGCGGGGTTATTTGTGACGTGGTCGATGATTTATTTCGGTTCCTGTATCCGTTCCCGACTCTGGGACGCGATCCAGCAAACTCTAATATTCTGGGGGATCCCGACGCGAATATCAAAATGTGAAGAACATTGACGTCCTACATCTCACGTCCCACGTACGTCCAAGGGATGCCAAGTATGGAATGAGGAATCTGAAAGGGATGTCCATGGATTGATCTCATATCACTAACGTAGGACACACCAGGAGCATGTCCCACGGAGATCAGCCTGATCCTCTTGGATGACGTCCGTGGGATGTAGGATTCAAAGACGTCTTTCACATGTTTAATGGCACAGAGCCACAAGACTCGGTGTATCCCATGGACATCAGAGATGCCAACAGGAATTTATTATACTCGTATTGTTTGGATTGTCACCAGATGCTTAACCCTTTTACGTATGAATTTTTCGAGCAAAAGAAAACTATTCATTTTTTGGTTTAAGGAGGTACTCTGTCGTAATAGTCGCGTGCTTCACCGCTAGAAAGCAACACTGAAGAGATTATGTGTACTTGAGTGGACTGTATGCACCAAAAGTTTCGAGGTATATGTATCATGGCTAAAAAAAAAACATCATCATCGCCAAAAAATTTTCCGTCCACTACAGTGAACACCATGCGTGAAAGGGTTAAGGTGGGCCCATTGCTATTTCCCTAGGATGCAACCATTTAAAGAATGACCATCCTGGAGACACAGTAGAATGCCAGCAGGGGTCCCAACCGTTAACCGCGAACCGACCGATCTACCGGTTACGTAAATTCGGCTTTGATTAACTGCCATTATGCATATCTCTTCCCGGTCTCCTACATAAAAAAAACGTGCTTCCATCAAGCGTGGGACTGGGAAGTTTTAAGAACCTCGACAGAAGAAGCAAGAAAGAAAAAAAACGTGCGATCCTTCCCCCCCCCTAGTTTTCTCTCTTAGCTATTCCCTCTGGTCCACAATTTTTTTTTTCCATTTACCTTGTTAAAAGGGAAAAAAAGAATTCTGATCCCCGCTTCCTTTTCCTTGTCATACACGTACTTCTGTCCGCCTCCGAGCCCCTCTTTTTCTTTCCCAATCGATGTAAGGCTACGCTGCCAATGAGTTTCGGTCCCGTTCCCGCATGGCTTTCCCATCTCGCCCAGCACCGCCGGAGGAAACTCTCAGTCGCCCCGGTATTTTTTCTTCCTTATTTTTTTCCCTCGCTTTCTCGATATTGCACTCTTCTTTCAGTCTGGTTACGTCCTGTCCTGAGATGAGACATCAGTGGAAGGGGCAGCTTCAGGCCTTTCCTGGTAATTCCAGGGAATTTTTTTTTTCTCATTGGGAGTTTTCCCTGAACTCGGTTAAATGACGACCGACCAGATAGTTCATGTCGGTTGTCGTTTGGTGAATTAACCGGAGATTGAGATCCCGTAATGGAATTTATCTCTTATTCCAGTTCATCGCGACGTTCTCCAATTAATATTTGACCTGCATACTCTAAAACAAGAAGGACGTAATGAAAGCCGACACATTTCTCATGGGAGTTTCAATGGAAGAGAGGTCCGAGAGATGGAAAAACTACCACTTCATCATCCTGTAATAGGAACTTATGAAAGTAATGCATTATATCACGTGCGACATCTAACGCACGTTCCGAAATCCGTGAAAAATGGGCGTACTGCGAGTGAAGTCAGGCTGCTTCCACTGAATGTTCATTATGGGATTTGGAACATTAGGATCTGATAGAAACGTCCATGGTGTGATCTATGCTGGTGGGATACGACTCCATACCCTAGTAGCAGCACATAACATTGAAACAACATTGATTCCAAGTTGATTCAACATCCGGACGTTGAATTGACGTTGAATCAATGTTGATTCGATGTTATGTGCTACTAGGGTAACTAATTACAATTACAATTACAAAGAGTTATATGCACCTTTTCTAGTCCCTCAGACAAGCACCGCTCCTAAAGGCAAGGACTAATTATATCCTTTCCGTCATTTAGTTATTACCTATGGAGTATGGAATGTCCAAGTTTTGGGCCAGTGGTTGGCCTTGTTTCTCATCTTCCTTTTTCATGCGCTAGAAAAATTTTTTTTAGGGAACGTTCGGCGCATCGTGAAACTTCGGGACGGAGTACCGTGCCCAAAAGACCTCATGTTATCTGGCTGAACGTTTTTACAGTATCTCATAACGTGGCTTATATCGACGACAGCTGCATAAATTTATTGCAGGAACTCATCCATGAAAAATGAAACCCAGTTGGAAGGACTCGCGAGTTTCATTTCAGTTTCTAGCTTCATAGTTTATATTTATGATATATATATATATATATATCTCCTGATATATATAGCTTTATATTTTCAACTATATTTCACTTTTTATGCCACTCTATGTCACTTCCGACGGATGACAACGGCGGCATTGAAACGATCCATGACGTTTCTCTTTTCTCCTCTTGGATTATTGAGTCTCTGAAGGAGCGCTTTTGCGAGTTAGAAATATTTAAAATGGAATTTAAATAGAAGGAAGAAGTATGTGCTTCCAAGACTCTTGCTCGCCTAATCAAATCAAATATTTATTCAAAAGTTGGATGAAACAGGAGATAAATCAACAATGGCCTCAAACTTTTTTTTGCAGTTGTCGCGGCATAAAACGGCGAAAGAGACGAAAAATAAAACTTCCTACATCGTCGGGTAATAGATGGCTAACGTGATGAAAAGATAATCGATGGCTAAACTTCATAAAATATGCAAAATCATTATAAGGTTGGATGGAATTGATTAGGTCTGTTAGGAGAGCCTTTCGAAGGGGAAAATTCAATCATTTAAGCTTCAATTGCTCCATCGAAAGAATCTTTCCTCAAGGCTTTCGCTATCGGGCCTTATAATAGGAACCAATAAATATAAGTTGCAGCTGAAAGACTTCACCATTGCTTGGTAATCGCCGAAATTTCCTTGGCATGAAGTCATAGAAACATTTTAAAAAAAACGAAGGTGGACCATCCGAAGAGAAGGGGGAACGAGAAGAGAACTTTTTTCCCTGAGGACGGGCGAACAATCGTCGGTTCCAGGCTCCTCTGGTTAATTTTCGTTCGCGAGGCGGACGATGTTGATTTCAAGTCTTGTCTCGAAACTGTCGTGTCGTCCCCTGTTGCTAAATCGACGCGTTGGGGGGTTAGGGCGTGAAAAAAAGTTTGATGCAGGCTCTGATCCTTTCGACTGATTTTGGAGTTTGGTGAAAAATTCAATGGTTGATTCCATCGTGACTAACGTAACATATTATTCTACCTCAGGCCAAGCCTATTCAAATACATGAAAGAAAGAAGCATGAGACCATGCTCAATAATATCTGAAGATGATATAGCTCATGATAACATCGATTTCTTACTGGTAGTTCGGCTGTAATCCATAAAAACTGGCCTTGTAAAAGCAAATTTTTGAAGAAAATAAGCAAAGGGGTACACTTTGGACCCTCCACATTTTCTGGGGAATTACTATTTTTATACTATGGTTCTTCAATCATTTGCCGTTTATAACTATCTTTCAGTGTATGCTCATAGTATGCAATATTTACGAAGTTTATATTTTGGCCTTGGGGTTGAGCTTAGCGTGGTATTGCCCTGGAGCGTTGAATCAATTATACTTTGTTCAGAGCAAGAGCAACCCTTCATGTGTTTTCGAGAAACCTGCAGATTTTTTCTCAATAGTGAAGCCGAGTATCGATTGCATCGCCTTCGCTGACAAACCAAAGAAAGCGCGTACTCCTCAACTCTCGACAGAAAATAGATTAAAAGTTGCCCCACCGAGCAAGAGTGGGCGACAAGAGCCCTTCTACGGCATAGCGTCATCGCCTTCACAGATCGTTTGAGAGTGACATCGATGGATTTCGAACCGCCCGATGAAAGAGCTGCCGTCTAGCAAGCTTCAGGGTTCCAGCTCCGAATAATAAAAGAGCATACTAAGAGTACTCACGTTTTTGCGACTCAGATAGAAGAGTTGCATCAAGAATTAAAGAGCAATCAGGAGCATTTTGGCATGATTAAACGAGCGCCAATATAATCTCGGGGATTATCAAGCTCGCTCGCTCGTCCTTGAATCTCTGAATGGACCCGTGCACCAACTCCCCGAGGTCGCCCAGCCGGTCGAGTGAACGGCCCTGGAGGACCGTTTCGCTGTCGCTGCATGGCAGACGAGGGTGGAATGAGCGAGGATGGCAGACGGAAGTTTCCTCGGCTGGGAAGTTGACGAAATGACTTTACGACCCATTTGTAAACTCAGATTATTTGTTAAGATAACTCGGCTAGAATCTCTCTGTTTTAGTGCAGATGCCCACCATGAGCATTAGAAGTTATTCTAAATTCTCTGTTCTGTCTATCTCTGCAAGTGGAGAATCATTTCTCAATGTCTCTCTGAGTCTAGGATCGGTAGTCCCCTTTTCTTTATGTATGAGAGAAAACTCTACTTCGAGAGGGCATGGCATTCCAAGTTCCAGAATACTCAGGGGCCGAGGAGATAAATATGCTTCATCTCAGCTGTTCCCACAACGCCTGAGCGTCTGAATCGTTAAAACAGTAATTTCCGTTGTATCACTACTTACTAAGAACACCATTAATGCAGTGCCCTGCCAAAATAAAATGAACTCCCCTGTTAGTGAATACACTATAATTTTCCAAGCTGTGATACAATTACAAGCCCAAAGACCACATATTTTGCATGTGGCTGAAGGACATGCTACCAGATGCTACTGTAATATATGTGATCTTTTGGATTGTTATTGTTTAACAGGTTGGTAAATTAAAGTTTATTCTCGTTTGGGGGGTGTTCATTTTATTTTGTCAGAGCACTGTACATCATTATTTGCGAAATCACTTAATTTTTTCTCTCTTCCATGAAAATTTCGTCGATCTGGTGCCCGGCTCTTGCAGCTGTTTCCCTCGTCTTTTTACTTTCTGCACTATCGGGCGTTCCGATGTTTTTTTTTCCTGTCTGTGAAGTAATCCCGCCAAGAGGAAGGTCTCAAGGGGAAGTTTTATTTCCTTATTGAGAGGCTGCAGTGGAAGGCACGATGGCGTGACCGTGAATGATGAATGGGATCTACCATAAGAGAGAGGTACGATTCCGCGATCGAAGTCACTAATATAATCAGCGGACCCATTAATCTGGCTCCAGTCTGATAAGAAAAATGCGCGGGGCTTCCCCTGCAACAAATGAAAGCAATGAGACGGTGACAAGAGGCACGGGAGAAAGGTGTATTGTTCCTCATGAGAAGCCCTTCGATGTGCACTGCATTTTAATCAATGCCACGCGGCTAGCATTCTGCAATGTGCCGCAGAAAATGTGGCGCCTCTGCGCCTGCAGGAAGACTTGCGTCCCATCGAGCACGCAAGTCTTCCCCGACCGCTTCTTCCTCAGAGTTCTCACATGGTTCGTTCCATGTGTACGCGTACATCCTCCGGTACTAATCCTGTGAATTCCGAGCATGAGCAGGCTATATTCAGCCTGTAAATCATTCACAACAGGAATACGGACTCCTGTTCCTGCCACTTAAGAAAAGGTACGGATATCGCGAGAAATTCAGGTAATGCACCGTTCCCAGTTCTATTTGTGCTGAATGCAGGGCACATACATCAAGGTTCAAGGTTTCATGAAGGAATTTCAAGAGGCCTTTCTGCCCATTGGGACATCCCGTGTCAAGGTCGAGCGTTCTATTACAGTATATCCAAATCATAAGATACGTAGATCTACCCCATTTGAAGAAATACAGGGGGTTCGAAAAGTCACTGGGCAGTAGAATTCACGACATGACGTAGGAGGCCTCACTGAAGCTATGAATTACAGACAATAAATTTTGTGAATTGGGGATGGTGCTAGTATTTGATGAAGTATTAAGTGGAAATTCATGTCTTTGATGATGCAATACATGTGATACGCAGTACAATGCTAAATACATGCAGCAAAATAAATTAATTCTACTGCACAGTGACTTTTCGAACACCCTGTATATTTTATTATTGGATATATTTTATCCATATAGTGCCAGTCACTTACATCTGCATTGTTTTGTTTATGAAGGCATCGAACCTCCTCTTAAAGCTAGTCACTAGATTTAGCTTTCTAATCATATTCTATATTTTTATATAATAACACATACATTAGTTTTCCTGCCAAAATTACTTTTTTTTAAACTTTAGCTTTGGAAAGGGGAAGATGCTCACGGGATTGAAATGGCGTCAAGGTGATACAATATGAGTAAGTCTTAAAGGCTCATAATTGTGTCCCCACGGGATGTTTCCCAAAAGTAGGATTTTCCCCGAACTAAGATCAATCCTAAGATCAACTTGTGTACCAAAGTTTACCTTTCAATATTTCCTGGAACATACTTATAATTAACGTAATTGAGTCAGTCACTCACTCACTCTCTTACGTCCAAATCTGTATGCATATTAAATTCAGGAATAGAAAATCAGTTGTTTCCTGTAGTGCATGTAAGATAACGGGTCGGAGCTAAACCTTGAACTTTTTAAATTAATCCTCCCCCCCTCCCCCTTATTTAACACTGCAAAATCGGGGAATACTTCGTAACTTTGAGTGCCTTGATGAACTCTGGGACCAAGTACCATGTCCGAAAGACCTTATCCACATCTGGCATCTGTTCATTCGGCATCTCATCACGTGCCTTATATCAACGACAGCCTCCTTAAAATTCTCGGGAGAATCGCTCCATATAACACAGTTGGGGAGACTCGCTCGCGAGTTTCATTATGGTTTCCAGTCTTATGAATCACTTTATGCGCCACGTTCGACGGGTGACTTCAACGTAATTGAAACTGTCCTAGACGCTTTGCTCTTCTCCACGGGGGTTCTCCATATTGTCTCTTGGATTATTGTGTCTCTGAAGAAGTGTTACGTGGTATTACAGGTGATGACAAAGAGTCAACTCTGACATTTGGTTAGCTAGGCTGATGCAGTCTCCGTCAATGTGTTTATTCAGGCTCTACAAATAAAATTGGCTCGAATTGAGATCGTTAGGAAAAATGTTATGAAGACGGGCAGAGCTTCTGGATTTTCCGGGGTTTACATGATATATAGGAAAAATGACGTCTGGACGTCATTAAATATGCATCCTTCAAGAGACTAACCCTTAATGACAAAATATGGGTGAGATTGGATGCTACTGATTAGGCGTGTAAGAGTGCTTTGGTTGGAAAAAATCAGTCTTTCGAGGTGCATTTGCTCCATAGGGGAACGATTCTTACGATTGAAGGTCAGAAAGAAAGTTTTGAGTGTGCTGGAGAAATTGATGAGATTTATTAAATATCTACAACTTTTCGAAGTACAGAACATTTCAACTAGCATTTGATGCTGTAAAGCCATTTCTCGGAGCTTCAACGCATTCCTCCTCTGGCACCTCGGAAATTGCTTCCTCGCAGGCAATGACGGCATCTTCTGCGAACCACTTCCCTTCAAGGCCGTATTTAGGGGGGGGTTCATGGGGTTAAAACCCCCCCGAAATATCTTCCTAAAGTGTTTGTCATACTGCTATTCGTCGGTGTAAACGGTGCAGTATTTGGTCTTTTCTATCTTTAATAGCTTATGACTTATTAAACACTGCAACTTACAGGAAAATTTAGATATGTCACAAAGAATTACAATAACAAATATTAAAAAAATAGCCACAGCGGGTACGCCAGACCTCAACCCCCCCCCCCCGAAATGAAATCCTAGATACGGCCCTGCTTCCCTTGCGTTGAATCTTTGACTCTTGTGCGCAAAAGTCATCGCAAGAGTCCAAATCAGGACTCTAGAGTGGACCAGGCGAAACCGGATCTGTTCCGTGTATGCTCACAGCCCTTGCTGCTGTGTGCAATGCAGGAGGCTCCTGGAGCCCAGGGCGTGGACATTTTCCTCGCATTTTTCTCCACGCGATCCCATTTTTGGAGGTCTCAGAACTTTCTGAGTGACCCTTGTATGATCCGATAATGCCGATAATAAGAAATGGGAACTTCTCCAACGTGTGACGTCTATTGGAAGCTCAACGAAAGCAGTGATTGTCAAGCTAAATAAGCTAAAGCAAAAAAAAAAGTCCCAACTGCGAGGTCTCACGGCCAGTAAGCTCTGAAGTCGTGTGGAGAAGTCTAATAACAAAAACCGGCCATCAGAGGATTCGCGGCCCCGCCAGCGTTTGCCTGAAGCGCCAGTGTTTGCCTTGAACGTGGTCGGCATTCGCAAGAAAGCAGGTAGGGAGGGGGGGGGGGGTCTGTCGTCACATCTAGGGGCTTCTGGTTGCATTTCGTATTAGAAACAGGAAATGTCGATATAGAGTTTAGTGTTCCAACTGTCGGCACGCTCACCTTCCTAAAATCGACACGTGATCGAATTTGTGCATGTCGTTGAGCCGTTTAAAAAAATTGGCGCAAGATCTTGTACCTTTCGGAAATGCGTTTCGGAGTTTCTTTTGCAGCACGATAAAGGAATAAACGCCTCTTGATAAATAACCTTTATTTCTTTCAGAGGTAGAGCCTGATATTTGTTTTCGTGAAAATTACTAATTTCTTCTGAATTGTGTCGTGGAAACTGCGCGAGCGTCGCTTTCATTTACGCCACAGAAGTTACACTTCCCCTTCTTCGACAGAAGAGCCATTAAAAGTTCCGAGCTGGAGCGAAAGACAAGAGCCCCTCTACGGCGCGGCGTCAGCATCAGAACCGGCTTCACGGATCGTTTGAGAATCACACAGAGGGAATGAGAATCGCCGGAAGAGCTGTCGTCCTGCAGCTGCAGCTCGACCAGCCTATGCAAGCGAGTGTTTTGTCTCCATTCAGATCTTGGGCCCGTAGAATCGAGTCCATTCTACCCCTTTCAGTCAAATCTGAAAAAAAAAAATCAAGTGAACGAGTTATTATTGGTATAAAGTATACCTGGAGTGCCTTGAGAAAATTTGAAAGGAGATATTCATCGCTATTCGTGGCTAGACAGCGTGATTGAGTATGCCTCGAGGAAATTTGAAATGAGTTTGCATCCCTATAAATCGAATAGGAGAGGAATGGGAAGGATTCATTCCATTTCATATAAATGAAGTTAGATTTGATGTATTCAAGACTTGGGCGCGAATGCTCATTTAGGGAAGATAAAGGGGCCTTTACGCCAAAGAGCACTTTCCCCCTCAAAAGGGGTCCGTGCATCCTTAACCCTTATCCGGACAAGGTATTTTTGTGACACAAACGGGCAAGGCCAAACATTTTTAGACATTTTTTCCTTAAAAGCAAATCCAAACTTTAAAAGTTCGTTTCTGAATCTATGGATGACTGTCTATGAAACCCATATCAAATTTGAAGAATATTTTGAAAAATTTGCAGAGAGTAATGAAATGAAATATACCCTGGGGAGTCCAATGGACTCCCCTTGCCCGGATAAGGGTTAAAGGACCGTGAAGGAGGTTTCAGCGTCCGGGCCTGAGGCTTCCCCTTGGGAGACCAATAACCTCGCCCATAATTAGCCATTAAGGCTTTGACAGAGGAGATGCTTCTGCGATGATTACTTGTAACGAAGGTTGGAGTCAAAGATGTCTCAGCTGTCACATGGTTTGGCCGGATTGGATGCCTTCTTTGCTTTTTGTACGCCATCTATTTCCGGATTTCCGATTGTCCACTTTTTTTTCGGCGCGTTCAATATTTTTTTCTAAAACGAAAAGAAAGAGTAGGCGTGGAGCATTTCGAACTCTTCGTCTCGAACGAATTTTCCGCATATAGATGAAGTTCTACCGGTTCAGGCCATAAAAGGATCATATTTTTATATTCTGCATCTGGATTTCAGCGTTTCTCTTCCTGTTTCACCACGTAGAAGGTAAAAAGAGAAATCGATAATTGAAATTAATGCAACAAACCGGGTTTCAGTATGTGCGAGAAAACGACTCAATGCGCATTTTCCGATGTGAGCAGTGCAACAAGAATGAAACAGCAATCGAATCACAAGTACTAGGGCACGCGTAAAGCAAACCATTCAGTTCGCGAGTTAGATGTACTATGTACTGGATGCACACCATCTCCTCAAGGTCGCCCAGCCGGTCGAGTGAACGGCCTTAGAGAGCCGTTCGTCGTTAAGTTCGTTATGAGCGAGGATGGCAGACGTGGGTGGTTTCTCAGCAGAGGATGACGTCGTAATGACGTCATGGCTCATTTGTAAGCCCAGAAGATAGGTTAACATAATTCAGCAAGAATCTCTTTGTCTGGAAGCCGATGCTCGCCACGAGCATCATTGGATATTCGAAATCCTCTTGTCTGTCTATCTTGTCTATCTATGCATGTTGAGAACAGTTAATGCGGAATTCTGAAATGTAAGTCGATTTTCGATGCATGAAATGCTCTTCACTTCACAAGAGGCCGTGGCATTCTGAAGTTCTTGACGTTTCAAGAGATGGGCACCTGGAAATGTTGCGTCGCAGCTGCTCCGAAGACGTCCGCATATCTGGATAGTCACAGCACCAGCTCCATTTCGTCCTTCACTACTCATCATAAACATCATTTGCAATGGAGATTACATCAGTATCGATCTTCCCTCTCCCATGAGATATTCGTCGATCTCCTGTTCTCCCTGCATTTCAAGAAATTTCGATATTTTTCCCTCGAGAACTCGATTTCGCAAAGTATTCTCGCCGAGAGGAAGATTCCCTCTGGTTTTTAGCCATACTTTCCGATTTTCCTCATTGCCAAAGACTGGGATGGAAGGCACGAGGGCGTGACCGTGAATGATGAATGGGATCTGTCCTGGAAGAGATGTGGCTTCAGCGATCGAGGTCAAACGAGGCTATCAGTGGCCCTATTAACCTGGCCCCAGCCGAGAAGGAAACTACGCGGCGGTTCCCCTGCAACGTATGAATTCACAAAGGGGCAAAGAGGCAGTGACAAAGGAGATAAGCTGACAGGGGGAAAAATGGCTTCTGCCGTCTCATAATCTGGACTTCTTCCATGTGCGATGCATCATGCTCAGAGCCACGTGTTTAGCATTCTTCGACGTCACAGCGGGAGTAGCACCTCTGCGCCTGCGAGAAGACTTGCGTGCCGCCAAGCATCCAAGTCTTCCCCCGACCTCCCTTTCCTCATAGTTCTCACGTGGTTCGTTCCACGCGTGCATCCTCAGCTACTACTGCTGTGAATTCGGTGCATGCGCAGGTTTTTTTCAGTGTGAGTAGCATTCACGACAAGAACTAGGACATCTGTTCATGCCACAAATAAGGTACGGATATTGAGAGAAATTCTTTGAGTGAGAGCCCTCATTCAGAATTCTTACGTTCTCTTCCTGATAGGGCGCATATATATCAAGTTCTATATTTATAGATTTTCTGTCAGAATATATTGGTTTCTCTACCTCTATTCATTTTTTATTTAGCTACGAAAAGAGGGAAGATGCTCCCGTTCCGTTATTGACATTACGTCAACTTCGTTCTGTGAGAAACTCCCGAAGACTCTATTTTGGAATCCATTGCTTTCGAGCTTCCCATAAGGCCACGATCGCGATGAACGTGAATAATTCATTTGCCATAACGTCCTGTCACCTCCCCCATTAGCGCAGGGCCCCGCGAAGACGGGAGAAAAAAGATCGCGAAACGTATCGAGTCACCGCAGTTAATTGGACATATGCCTTATTTGCCTTACATACGACTTAGGGTAACTATTATATCCAAGACAGCGTAATTAGCGGACGATACTTAACGCTTCCCTGATTTATTTCCCTGATTTCCCAGAAAAGAAGGCATAATCGCCAAGCCTTGATACAAGCAGGACAGGCGAGTTGGCCAACCGAGTCTGGCTGTCTCCGGATATGAGACGTTAAAAAACTCTTGTGATGAAAACAGTAGGTATCTTCTTAATAACCGCCAGAGGCAAATTGTATATCCTGATGTTCGAGACTGCTCGAGTCCCAGATGAGGTTACGGGAAGGGGGGGGGATGTTCCTCGGGAAGCCTCTCATAATCCTGAAGTTAATCTGAAAGAGCCACCCGGCGTGGGGAGATGTAATCATGGAACTCAGCGCCCGTCTGCCCTAGTGTCTCTTCATGGCTGCCGATTCCCAAGAGGGAATTTCCTCCTTAACTCCATGCATTTTGTAATACCCCTTTTACTGTTCAGGATGAGTCAAAATCTGGGGTTTATGTTGGGGGACGGGACGAAGGGGGGGGGGGGGAACTCGACATTGCTAATCACAGAATGGATGCTATGTTATGGGCAAAGTTTATTACTGGCGGAGGGCGAGTCGATGGACGGAGGTCGGTGACCTCGAAGGTCCATGTCAAGGTCAGAAAATGTGGCATTTGAAATAATTCGATGAAAAAAGTGAGTAACAGGTTGTCGAGAATCACGTACAGACATCGTTTGTAACCATGCATACTGTTGACCCTGAAGGTCAAGTTCCCAGTTGCGAGCTGCCCTGATTCTCGGCAGCTATTGCACTGACCTTGTTTTTTAAGCGAATAAAAAGAAACTCATTTCCTTACATTGACAGGGACCTTCAGGGACCTTGACCACCGCGCTTCGATCCTCAGACAATCACCTTTGCTCATCCTGGGATCTTCGACTTGGGATCAATGGACTCTTGACCCATCCTGTCGATCGACATGGTTCAAGGTCAGACAAGGTCACCGTCACGTTTTTTTTCTTCTCTGGAATGAACAGACCGACGGAAAACCTTGCGAACTATTCTGCTAATCGCGTTCCAGCTTATTCCATTCACAACGCCAATGGCATTGCAAAAGCCACCTTTGCGAAAATAACGCGGAGGAAAAAAATTATTTGTGGAAGAATTTCGAAAAAAAGCACCAAATCCGAAACGAGGAAACCAGTTCGAGCAATTTGAAGCAGGAAATTTAAACATCACGTTGGGACAGGCAAGGAAAAGGTCACTGCTAAAATGCATGTTATATCATTCACAACGCACATGTACTATGGCTTGATAGAATAAATAAAAGTTTAGTTTTATAGTTTATGAGAAAAAAAATGCATTAGAGGAAATGGTAGAAGAGGCAACAAACGTGTATGTTTAATTTTGGCGAGACGTTCTCTTCCTTCTGTTTTGAAGAAACAAAATTCTGGAAAAATTTGTTTGTGCATAAGCTTTTGTTTGCCGGGGACTAATTACAACCTCTACGTACTCCATCTTATTATTACTCGTACTAGTCAGAATAAGATATGCAGGGTGTATGCAATGAACTCTTGATATACCGCTACTGTTGGTCTTTGCCAATTTTGGCGCTATATCGAAAATCGTATTTTTTTTAACGAAAATTTTCCGAAATAACTCAAATGTAAAATATAATAGAATTAGCAAATACAGCCACTTTAATGTTTTTCTAACTAATGTTTTGCTAACTTTCGGCCGCATGTGCCTCCTTGTAACGACACACTTCCACTTTTCCCTCGCACTTATAACTGTCCTTTCCTCCATTACTGGATAATGAACACACTTGAACAATTGTCTGGAGAAACTATGAACTGAAAGAGGCTCCTTTCTTTTGGAGGATAGAAATTGGCGTTTCCATTCTCCAAAAGAAAGAAAAGGAGAGGCAGGATTAGGTCAGATTAAGAGACCTCTTACGCCCCCCTCACATCCCTGGCGTTCGTGCCAAAGCTGTCATCCCTCACAATCTCGTTATCAAACGATCAAAAGGAAAGGCTGACAGCATGTCTTTTTTTTCCCACCACAATAGTATATGGTTTGATCATTGTAGCTGGTACGATATGCTGCTTGGCGCTATATCGAGTACGACTTACGTTGAATAAGGCACGTTTGTACAAGGCAAAGTATTGGCGGATGGCGGCTTGCGAGGGTGGCGCAATAACGGGGGAGCGCCAATGATAAGCCTATGGGGAAGATTCGTTCGCAGGAAAGAGTTGGCGCTAAGCGAGAGTGGCGCTATATCGAGGGTTGACTGTACATGTCATAGACAACATTCAGTTGCTTTCCCTTTCCTTTTAAATATGCGAGCTTCGATATCCATGAATATTGCCGGCAGAGTTTGCAGAACCTCGTCCGCAGACCAAGAACGAATACGGGAATGTAGTGACGTCATCAATTGCGTCACAAACGCGAGGCGAGAATTTACGTCAAGCGGTCGCCTTCCCGCTCCCGCCCCCGCTTTCCCGCTCTCCCCTTCACTTTCCCGCTCCTGCCTTGACTTTCTGGAGAAATTCGGATGCAGGAAGCTCTGAGACGAGCCCGAATTTCCAACTCGAGGCTCATAACGCTGTCGCTTTGAATGGCGACGTAAAAGTCGTGGGGGAATCGGGCCATCATCAATCGTGAGGCACAGCGGGGGAGCTTGCTTCGGAGTTTCATTAAGGCTTCCGGTCTTTTGGAGAGTTCTCCATGTCGCGTCCCACCGCTAATAAGGGGAAAATTGTGCTCTTTGATCATTCTCTCTCTACATTTGGTCTCAACATCGTTCTTTGGGAGTGCGTCGGTGGAAGAGAATTTTTAATTGCGGTTTTGTTTCGAAGAAGTCTCTACTAGTTTGTTATGGCTGGCATTTCTGTTTCATTATTCTCCCTAT
Source organism: Darwinula stevensoni (assembly GCA_905338385.1). Taxonomy (NCBI): domain Eukaryota; kingdom Metazoa; phylum Arthropoda; class Ostracoda; order Podocopida; family Darwinulidae; genus Darwinula; species Darwinula stevensoni. The sequence goes on along the minus strand of CAJPEV010000762.1, from coordinate 33,437 downwards.
TAATCCAATAACGTTTTAGTTGCGATTTAAATATTAATGAAGTTTTAATCGAACCGCAGAACCTCCCCCGAATGTCCGTTTTTCTCTTCCAACTTTAATGCAGATTGTTCGATTCCCCAAAAGAGTAAAAACCGAATGGTCAGCGACTGGAATCCGATACCCTTTCAGTTGAAAGCAACAATTTTTGCACGGCTTTGCAAAAAAAAAGTTGTCATGTGGGCCCGAAACGAACTGCAGGTTGAAGATTCCCTTCTCCGCGGGATCCGTGCTGGCATTTCCCGCTTTCGTTACCCGAGACCATCTGAACTGCAAAAACAAGAACTTTCCTCTTATCTGTTTCTGAAGTCCCATTCCCGCAATTATTTCCTTCCATTCAACGCATTAAGAGTGGAGGGGGCTCGATTAAAATCTAACAATACATTAAACACCCCACGATTAATCAGTAAGAATAATTAATCGATTATTTTCCATTCGTCCCATTCTCGATGCCTGCTCGACCAGCAGAGGAATCAGGATTCGCACAAAGGCTACCTTCTTGTACTTGTCAACGAATGCGCCGTTACAAGAGACAATAGAGAAACACTCTTCCATTCCATTCCGATTTGCCCTTCCCCGATGTACACATTCGGGCTCCACGAGGAAACTCGGTATTGAATCGAATGACAAACGAGAAAGTCAACATGATCCAAAGCGTCATCAGACTGTCATCCGTCGGATGTTCGATAAAGGAATATAAATTACGTCCTGGCATCATTATGTATGCATCTCTCCTAATGACGAATCCACGGATGAGGTCAGATGCAATTGATTTGATCTAACAAGTGAGTCTTGCCGCCAGAGACCGGAAATCCTCTGCTTCCCGGAGGAATAAGGTTGCTTCAGAGTAAGGTTGCCACCCGGGAGAAAAGAGGTTGCCAGAGATGAGGAATGAGGTTGCCATAAATGAGGAACGAGATTGCCTCAGACATTCCGCTCAAGGCCGTTGCGAGCGCCGTCAAACGATCTCCAGCAATTTCCATGCAGATTGCCCCTGACGGGCAATCACGGCAAAAGCTAACAGGATTGAAGTTCCGCGGAACACGACCGCATAATGACGGTGCATCGAAATTGTTTCCTTCTCTTTTCAAAGTTTCGAAGTCTTGTTGACTGTTCAAGAACTCTATCAATAGCAGGGAAATGAAAAAAGAGTCCCCCCGACCCCGATTTTTCTAACTGAAATAAACGTGTGGCCTTTGCATGGAAGGAAAGGTCTTTCCTTATAATCTCGGAATGGCGCGATTTTTCATCCAGCGATTTAATCCCGATTCCTCGCTCGATTCGCTCTGCAGGAAGAGGAAGCGTACATTGAAAGATGCTGGCTGATTGAAATTTGGCATATCTGCGCCCTGAAATCTCCAATAGCAGCTATGTCTCGGGTTTCTTCCCTTCAGCCAGCTAATCGGGTGATCCCGACGAAAGGCGAGTGGAATTCGAATCGAATCGGTGGATCGAAATTCAGAACCGATAATTAGACGTCATCAACTCAGGGCTGACAAATTTACGACTGAAACCGAGCTGCAGATGGAGCTAGAAATGCCTTAATAGCTAACGAAGCTAATCCTTGCATAATTCACCCCGACAAAATTGTCTGAAAATCCATGATTATATCCTGAATAATCAAGACCGAGAGCTATTTGCGTAGAAAGTAATTGCTAGACGCGTAGATGCTAGACGAGGGTGGTTCGACGCGGGAAAGACGAGGATGGCTAAACGCGGGAAAGGACGAGGCGCCTTGACGAGAACCTGCTTCATTACATGAAATCTCTCCCTCCCACGCTGCAGGGCAATTACAAAGTGAATGGGGATTCCTAATTTCCCCCTTGTCACACTTCATTCCCCCCTCGCTAGCCTTTCATCAGCGATGGACAACAATTGTCTTCAATTATCGTATTCATGCCCTGAACATGGACTAAACCAGGGGCGTCAAACATACGAGCGGCCCGCGGGCCGGATTCCGGCCCACGGAGGTGGCTCATCCGGCCAGCCGTCTGTTCTAGAAATTTTCGCTCGGATTGACTGTCAGCACAAATTTCGCGGAAAAATCATGGGTGCAAAATTATGACAAGGGTAAGGAGTGAGGCCCGCCGACCGATTTGAGTTTGACTCTCCTGGACTAAAAGGTTCTGAAGTTTCTGAAATTCCTCAGAAAAAAACTCTGAGCCTCATTCCAAAGCTTCATCTGAGCACCTCCTCAACTGTCGATTAAGTTTTGTAAGAAGCAATCGACGTCTGGTACAAAAAGCTTTTTTTTGCTCACAGATGAGCGCTTTGATGACGACGATCATCCAATGATCGATCATCAGTCATCAGTCATCATCAATTACATCCGGTGAAATACGGTCAATTCGTTTCATCCTGACTGTCAAAAGTCGCATCGAAGAAATCCCGAATTTTATCCTGTTTTGATTCGGGCCAAAAAAAAAGCAAAAAAAAGGCAATCTGTACTCACGACGCCAAGAAATTTGTTGAGGCCGAAATTACAGGGATGATGAAACCGAGGAATCGGAAAGCGAATGCAAAGAAATTCTGTGACGTGAGCAATCTCGACACTGAGAACGAATCCGAGTTTTTTGCCCCTCACGAGAGAAACCAGAAAGGAAATGCAGAAAGAGACACTTTTTTTTTTCTTCTCTCGTTTGCCATCTCATCTGCCGTCGAGGATCAACGGGGAAGAATCCTTCGGATTGAGGAGAGAATTTTAATTCGATGGGATTACTGCCGAAGCCATTCGCGGACTCGGTCGATCGCCGACGAATTGGAGTCTCTCGGGGGACTCCGGGTGACATTTCGCTTCTGTCACCTTTTTTGCGACGGGACATTTCACTTGTCACCAATGAGCTCTCTCGCTTCCGTGAAGCCTCCAGCTTCGGGAAATGTTTCCTGCCATCGTGCGAAAATTAAGGGAAATTTATCCCCACTTTTTAAGAGTGAAACACGCAATCTTGTCACCACATTTATCAAGCAGCAATATGCAAAATTAATTGGAGCCGATAGGAACGAGGCCTGTGCTACAGGCGAGAAGTCGTAGAACAATCATTCCGTGCTCTATCGCTAACGATTAGCTAATTTCATATTCCTCTAATTAACCCCATCGTACTCCATTCGACACGAACTAGAGCCAACGCCTCATTCGAGGGCGGAATCCTCTCTTCGAGGGATGAGAAGACCGGCAACCCTGCTCTTACAGATCTGGCAACCCTGCTTTCGTCACACTTCCAGCCAGATCGCATATTGCTAGGAATACGCCAATCGGGAAGGATTAAAGTTATCAAGCTGCTGATGAAGAAATTTCCTTAAAGAAAAAATTTAATCCTGTTACGTGCGGATGTGGGACACGACGATGGCTTGGTTCATCGCTGTCATTCGCCACAGGTGGGTCGCGAGAGGATACAAAAAGCAAATACCGAAAGAATAAAAATGAAGAAACAGAATTAATCATAATCCCCAATTATGAGATCCAAGGAAACGACGAGTAAAAAAATGAATTACTTTGATATTGCAAGGTCAAGTTTTTTTTTAGGCGAATATAAACACTGGAAACCCTCTCCGCTCCCCCCCCCCTCCCCGCCCCCCCCCCCCCCCCCNCCCCCCTCCCCCCCCCCCCCCGCCCCCCCCCCCCCCCCTTCCAAAAATAAAATAAAGAAATAATAATAATAACAATGATAATAATAATAGTTAGTAAATTAATCATTGAATAAATATATATAAATAAATTATCCAGCCAAGCAGAAGCGGGAATGATCACTTAGAATATCAATACTTGACACTTTCAATGAAATCTAATTCAAATTAAATGGGATTTAAATGGCTATCACTCCTTCAAAAATTCATTCAGAGATGAGACCACGTGATCCAGCAGTTACCATCGCGATTACCAGTTACCACACGAGACAGTTACCGTCGCAGCCGCGTTCATTTCCAAGCAGAAATCGAAGTCGCTTTAAATTATGAATGCGTTTCTGCGAGCAACCTCTTGCGTGCTTTCTCGTGTTTGTTCACCGTTCGTTTTGGAGTCACGCCATTGGATTATTTCTAGCCGTTGACAAACAAGGTTCCAATTCAGGTCGATGCCCGGAGCTTCGGTTTACGAAGTGTGACAATGAGACGTTTCGTCTCAAACTGAGGAAAACAGGTTCAGAGGATGCTGCAAGAAATGTCTCATCCATGTCTCATCCATGTCTCATCCAGGATGAGGCAGGTGCCAGTGGACAGTCGGCCGCACTCTCATCGTCTTCGACGCCTCTACCGGCTCGAAACCTTGCAAACCGGTTTTTGGAATGGGACCACTTTCTGCAAATATCGATGAATCTTTGAAGCCAGATAGAGAAAAAACTTGATTTTGCGTCGGTTCGTTCCAGGAATACGACAGGTCACCCCTTGCCACCCCTTGTCACCCTTCGTCACCCTTTCTCCCATGCGCGATGGGGACTTGCACAACAGTTCCATGTATCGGTCCATGACATGGCAATCGTTGTAGCGATGCCACCAAGCGAAGAGTACTTAGTATTCAGTACTTAATTGTCACGTCTTGTTTGTTCGGTAATGGAAATGTCAAGACGGTTTAAGCTCAAGAATAAAAGAAAAGTTTTATTTTTTAAAGTATCAAATGAAAACCCAAAATACAAAAATACAAAACACGTAAAAGTAGAAGCAAAATTATACAAGGGTATATTAAAACATTTCCTGGAGAAAAAAAATGGAAGTGAAATGAGAAAATCCCGATAAAGAAGCTGCTCTCTGCCCCCCCCCATCCCCCCCCATCTCCCCCCCCCTATCTCCCCCCACCCCCATCTCCCCCCTCCCTTCCTTTGTGTCATACGCAAGAGTGCAGAGGAAGGATGCTCCCCGCCATGGGGTGGGCGTTGCCCCCCCTTATTTATTTTCCTCAGTCACTCTCCGGATATGTATGGAAATCCGGCCCATTTCTCAGACGTGATGGATGACTCAGTCGTGCAAGCGATCGGACTTCCTTAGCCAACTCGGGAAGATTTCGCTCTCATCGATGAACAACATTTTTTTAATTTTAATTTTAATATTTCAGTGGGAATTCAAAATTCGACGTTCGTCAACTCGCGCCTCGGGCATGGAACGTCCGCGATGCGCCCTCCGCGAACATTTTCCGCGACAGCGATCGTCTATATCATATTCCGCAAGTGATAAGCAACGAAATTCCGTTGAAACGAGCCGGATTCTCGGTGTCCCGAATAACTTCCTGGATTAAGGATAAACTGAATAAGATTAAACTGGATCATCACATTTCCATCCAAGAATGAAGTATCTTGGCAAAAAAAATTGCGCGGAAGATAAGATTGCGACTGAGTCGCGATACGACTCGAGAAATGAATCGGGGCCGGAAGGGAAATTCACTCTCCAGAACCTTTAATTGGCGTGGAGATGAAATTCGCGCTTGGGTGGATCCGCTGATACCGGGTGAGACGAAAAAAAAATATCTTCGAGATTCAAATTGCATGAGATTGCAGATAGCAGCGAAAAAACTTGGCGATTTTTTTTCTTGAAATTATTGTAAATGTTTTTTTTTTCCAGCCGTTTCAACACATCAGCGATGACGCGATGGCAGCTCAAATTTCGCGCGAAAAAAATAAAAATGCTGATTTTTGCGAAATTTTGCAAGAACTTCCCGGTAAGGGATGAAAAGTAAAGAAGCTGAAAAGAATTGTCATTCTTTGTCAGCAGGGCCAATTTTTTGCGAGCGCAAAAAGCAAAATTCCAGTTGCGCTTCTGTGCTAAAACGGCTGAAAAGCGGGCAAAAACTTCAGGATGCTCAAAAGATGATATCAAAGAAATTTTTTGCGCTAAATTTGCAAATCTTAAAAGAACTCCGCGGTATTTTTCGTGCATCATCTGGTGTGAAGGCAGCGACCTTTCTGTTTGCATGCTCCCGTCTGTAATGGATCTTAAGTGGATGCAATGGATCTTCAAAAGGAGAGAAGAAAAAAAAAATGGAACGGAGAATCGAGACAGATAAGAGCGAAGCAATGTTTCCTCGTTTTTCTCCGCTTTCAATTTTTTATTTCCGCCTCAAGTACCGAGTTGAATTAAAATTAATTTAGGCAGATGAAGATTCCCGCGAATCCAATCCCGCATTTTCCCCTTCGCCGATTCCGCGATTGGAATTTCGCAACGCGAATTTCTCCCCTCCCCCCCGCCAGATCCGGATTTCCACCGCGTTTCGCGTTCGCGATTCGGAACTCGCCGCTCCGGGGAACAACGCTTTGAAGGGACTCCATTTTGGATCCAAACTTAATCAATCGGCTTTGAAGACGTTTCTTGATCTTAAGAAAAGGAGATATGGAATTTGATATTAAAAATGTAGTTTTAAGTGAAAAAAAAGAAAATAAATATAGAATATAATGTTATGGAAAACTTGCCTTTTTTTACTGCTTCAGCAAAAAGGTTTTCGCGATTTTTTTTCGGTCTTTCCAGCTCCAACTTTCGCCAGCTTTCGCCGGCGGCTCTTCGGTTGGGACTCGCGTCCGCGATGCTCGCAGACATATTTATTAATATTTTCACTCTTCCTTCTCGGCTGCCCTGAACAGTCTCGATCTGACGGGAGCTCTCAGACCCGCGAATTCGCCCGCGAATCCTCAAATCGAGCCGGAAACCAAATCTGGGCTCTTTCGAGGTTTCGCTTCCCTCTTCCAAAAAAAAAATAGAATAGAATAAAATAAATTTAAGACGAGTAAAAATAAATTAATTTAACCCTAGAATATAGACGATCGTGGGTGACTGACTTACGGGAAATTTTTTTTTTTGTCTGGGAAAGGATTTCAGCGAGACTGCGCATTTGCACATTCGCGATTTTTTTTTACTGCATTTTTCTCCTCATTCAGGCAACCCTGCGGATGGTGCAACGCAGAGCATCCCTAAAAAAAAAAAAATTATAATAAATTGATGTCAAAATGAAAATTTTCCTCAAACCGGTTACCACATCGGTTGACACGAGAGTCGAAAATGGACGTTTCAAATGAATTAATACCGTCGAGTGCCAAAGACGCCACCACTGCAAATAATCTCGTAATCAACTGATAATAATAAAATCGGGCGGAGAATCCTCTCTACGTCTGAGGCATCTGCGGATTCCATCCGCTTCCGGGAAGGCTTATTATGTGAACGCGATTAATTAGTTCTCCGTGGGATTTGGGGACGAAATGGAGGCTTACCTCCTCTTTGTGATCCCTTTTAAAGACGTCGTCGCGCACTTTTTTTCTCTTTTTTTTCCTTTTTTTTCCTTTTTTTTCCTTTTTTTCCTTTTTTTTCCTTTTTTTTCCTTTTTTTTCTTTTTTTTCCTTTTTTTTCTTTTTTTTCCTTTTTCTTCTTTTTTTTTAGTGTTTGC
>CAJPEV010000762.1:0-24826 GCA_905338385.1 Darwinula stevensoni | reverse complement strand
TTTTTTTTTCTTTTTTTTTTCTTTTTTTTTTTTTTTTTTTCCTTTTTTTTCCTTTTTTTTCTTTTTTTTCCTTTTTTTTCTTTTTTTTCCTTTTTCTTCTTTTTTTTTTAGTGTTTGCCTTGTGGAATCTGCGACGGACGGCGAGGTGTGCGAAAATTTGTCGTTCGGTGGGAACGGGTTTTGCGTTGAGTGGTGAGATTAGCGAAGTTTAACTGCGTGTTTTTTGGGGGGGCTTCGTTTCGTAATTCGCTAGATCAAATGTTGGGCTTTAAACAGGGATTTTTACATTTTTCGGGCGTGGATCTGGGAAAAAGGGATCTCTCGACCCATTATTTTCCCATGTTTCCGTTTTTGGAAAACCTTTCCCAATAAGATTTTGAGGCAAACCGATCACCGAAGGGACCCGCGTGCCCTCAAGGGCCACAGAGAGTGTAATGGGTATGGGCGCGTCGGCACATGTGTCGGCACGTGTGTCGGCACGTATGTCGGCACGTGTGTCGGCACGTGTTTCGCCGTTCTGTTGCGTATTCTCGTCGAGCTTTTAATACGCAATTTGAATTGGTGGCATTCTTTTAATTCTGGATTTTCTCAAAGCAGACCAATTTTCTTGTCATCGATCGCGAATAAAATTGTTTTTATCGAACGGAATCGCGCGTTCTCGGTAATTTCAGTTGCGTAAACCGCGGGTGCGGCTCAGGTTAAGACAGGACTTTTTTTTACTCCAGAGCGGTAAACGCGTGGAATGCGCCAGACGACGACGCCGTGGCTGCCCAGGGGCAATATAAGCAACTAGGATATGCAAAAAAAATGGCAAAAATGCAAACCTTGAACCTTGAAATGCGAAAAACGACAGACGGAAATCGGCGAAAAGATGTGAAGCGGATTTTTCGAGTCGACGAACGGAAATCCGCTTATGGAAAACATTTTGCATTAACTGCGGCAGAAGATCGCACTTCTTTTTCCGCTTCAGCAAACTCGTCATTCGAAAACTTGCCGCCGATTCAAGATGGCGGCTTGCGGTCGACGGAGGGGTGAACACGTTAATTACGGCGATTTCAGCGAAGGTTCCAGAAAGTTTGAGGCCAACCCTAAATATGATCAAGTAATTATGTTCTCTGGTGTTTTTAAAAACTCTGAGCACTATTATGAATTCGAACTGTTGCTCATGAAGGATATTTTCACAATTTTTATCATTGACGTTGAGGAAATGACGACTGTTCTTCATTCCCCGAGCGTCGTAAAGAACAGTTTTCCACATTTTAATTCAGCAAATGTTGGATTATAAGATAGTCTCGGAATAGGAGATTGCCCCCATCCAAACCATGTTCGCACTTCTTCCAAGTCCTCTGGAGCAATCAGCATGCTGTGAAGATCCGCCCCCCCGCCCCCCCGGCCCCCGCCCCCGGCCCCCGCCCCCGCCCCCGCCCCCGCCCCTGCCCCCAAAAAGCTTCGGTCGCGCCTGGACACTGTTAAATTCCTATCTATATATACATTAAATTATCGATATTAGGAATAATCATCTCCCAAATTATCTCTCGTTTCCCTCGACAAAAATAAAGTATATTTTACGCTTAAGACTTTCTGAACACTTCGAGCCCCAGCCATTTAAATGGCTGCTATCTTTTACCTATTATCTTTCTTGAACCCCTTCCTGCAGCAAAATTCAACCTCCTCGTATTCCTCTCTGAGAGCATCAACAGGAACGAAATTCGGCATGCTTCTTCCTCTCTCACCACAGAATCGCTCCGGCAAATTTGAAGCTCCATCTTCCAGAGCTTATGGAGAACACTGAATCTCGTTTTTGGAGGATGTGAATTTCATTCCTTTTTTTTCCTCCTTTTTCGAGGAGGAAGGAGATCAACCATAAGAAAGATATTGACTTTTAGATGGCGAAAAGTGGCTTTTTTGCAGTTTGCGATGCTCCATTTTGGCATTAAAAAAAAATGAAATTAGCTGTCGTTCAATTAGGCTTAGTGCTTGCTCCCCCAGTGTTGCCGAATACGGTGCCGAAATTATGCCAGATTCAAGACTGTTTCAACTTTCGTATTGGCGTCTGGATCTTCTTTTTTATATGCATGAGACATTTTTGTGCCGAGTTTATGAGTTGAGCTGAGAATGAAGCGGTGGTCAGCAGTTATTGATCGATGCGGTGGAATATGCAGATATCTTATCCGGACATCCCTGAATTAACAGGATGGCGCGTGCCATGGATTGCATGCTTCTTCAAGGCATTCTCTCTTCAGACCTATTCGAGATGGTTCGATGAACTCCAGATAGGCCTAACGTTCCACATCCCTCTGAAATGGTTCATGAAACGCGAAACAGACCTCCAATCGGTCTAACGTTACACGTCATCTCTGAAATGGTTCGTGAAAGTATGAGTAGGCCTGTGATCGGCCTAACGTTACACGTCCTCAAGGATATATCGCGAATACCACGTATTCACCCTTATATGCCTAATTGGCCTAATTGGTAAGTCAAGAATTGAGTTCATTTTGAAAGAGAAAAGCCTAGGCATAACGTTGTGAGACCCTAGAGAGGGGGAGAGGGTGGTTGAAGAAAGGGACAGCCATTGAAAATTGGTTTTCACATTACTACTTTCCCTTATGTAGGCAGCCAGTTATGCGTTATTCAAGTCCAACTCTCCATACGGCGGCCGACAGGGTTGCCAACTCCCTGTTGGGAAACTGGGAGAGTTTGCAACACTGCTTCTTCAGTCTCCTGGTGGCGCTTGTGGCAGATGCATCCGACGTTTCGAGTGACGACATCATATCACCTTTGTGCAGATACAAGCATAAAATGTCATAATTTTACTTGAAGTATTCTGCGATCGGACCAGTGGCGGTTCATCAGAACAAGCAGTGTCTACCCAGTTCAGAAGAATGACAAACTCAATTAGATTTTGCCACCGATTTCGCCTGCCCGACGCAGAAGAATCGGGACGGAGAATGAATGCAAGGCAGTTCGTTCATCTCGATTCCTCCATGCTCCTCCACCCCAATGATCCTCTGCCTCCATGATCCTCTGCCTCCATGCTCCTCTGCCTCCATGACTCAATTCGGGCGGGCCTCGATGGCTTTTCATTCCCCGTGCATACGGATGAGAGGGCAGTTTTCAGGCGTTCATGTCATGGCATCATTTCTACATGTTAGGGGACTCTGCCTTCACTGTTAGCAAAAATGGTTCAGCTTTTATCCCGAAAGAGGAACAAAACTCCAACTCATATTTATCCTTTGCTGGTTACATATTTACCCTTTTCGATAAGTTAATGAAAATATCCTTTTAAAAAGGTTAAAATTAACCGACCTGGATGAACAAATCTAACCTTCCTGGTATACATGTAATCATAAAGGTGAGAGTCTTTTCTCAAACCCCATCGAGTGACCTAAATGTCAGACCCCAATTTCCTCCGGCAGTCTTCGGGTTTTACAAATTAGGCAGCGATCTAAGGAACACTTAATTTCTCTATAAGATTAAGATGTTCCGTGTTGACAAAATTTACTTTTTATGTAAGGGCTACTGTTTGGGAGAACAAGCTTCTTTCGGTCTAAGTTTCAGAAATCTGTCTCGAATATGGGAATAATACGAGGTAAATGAAGAAGTGTCCGCTTTTATTACTACCTACTGTAAAATGACGCAAGGCGAGACGCAGGACGAGGTCACATAACGTCCCTGTGAAGAAGATTCCTGGGAAAGAGGGAAGGACCATTCTATGAACTGTAGGAAACGGTAGCTCCATACCTCCATCTAGTGGTCTAAAAGGGAACTTTATATAACATAAATAAATAAATAACCCTTTAAAATGATGTTCCACTCGCATCTATACCTTTTCTATTGTTTAGCCCTGAAAAGGTTAAAACCTCAACTCTGGTAAAATCCGATTCCTTTAAAGAACTATCTCATTGGGGATAAAATATGCAGCCTCAAAAAGGTAAATATATATTTATTCCTTTTCTTGTGTATAACCCACTCGTGGTTATACCCAACTCAAAAGGTTGAATATCAAACCCTCCAGATCGAAAGGGATAATAATAAAAATAATTCAGATGAAGTTTAATAAACATCTAAATAATCCTTTGAGATATTGTTGTACCGACATCTAACCTTCTTTTTCTATTTAACCTCCAAAAAGATATACCCTGAACCCTTTTGCTAACAAACAGTGCACCATGTTTTCTGGGTCAACAGAACAGCCACAAATACGACGTGAGCTTTTTAAACGCATTAAAAAATTAATCGTAAATAGCTATAACTAATAGAATATATATTAATAACTAATTTTCTGGGAATTTGTTCCATGCATGGAACGAACCACCTACAGGATCGTGTTATGTAGGACAATTTTCGAGACTTGCAGAGCCAATATTGCCTGGGAAGATTTGCATTGGAGCACTTGTTAGACGTTTCCGCGAGGACACTCAACTTCCGACTCAACTATTTCGACACTCAACTTCCCAATCTTTAATCGATACAGCTGCGAAAACGGCCAATTTCGAATGTAACTGCCCATTCGTGTCTTTGGTGCCATTCTTATTGGACGTGAAAATTTGTAGAAAAGGGCAGGTGATTACTTAGAAGTGCAGAAACTTTTCTTGAAATCCTCTTTGCCAGCGATCTTCAATACAGAATGATTTAATTTAAATTTAATTTTATATTTATTTGCTGTTAATTTATTATTCTTGCCCTGATTACATTAGATAATCCCGCTCCCCTCAGCCATAGGTGTAGGAACATCCTCGAAAGTGGGGGGGGGGGGGGGGGGGGGATGAGTGTCGAAATAGTTGAGTCGGAAGTTGAGTGTCCTCGCGGAAACGTCTAACAAGTGCTCCAATGCAAATCTTCCCAGGCAATATTGGCTCTGCAAGTCTCGAAAATTGTCCTACATAACACGATCAGGATATCAAATTCATGTGAAACTAAAATGCAAATATTCCCATTTCCTCGGTTTTCTCTGCGAAATATTTAATCAATTTATCTCATTCCAAGGAGTCCAAAATACGTTGATGTGCATGCATCAATGCGACGTTTGTCAGGCGTTTTTGTGTCATCGTCTGCATCCAATTCTTGAGCCGCTTCAATGCCGAAAAAGGCTTTCTGATGATGCATACACAACATACGTAGCACCACACCGCGTCTTTCGCGGGCATGTATGAAATCTATGGCCACATATCAAAGTACTTTGCATCGAATGCCCTACCCCCTTTTAGAGGGAAATTATATTTTTGCGGCTGAAAAAGGCCACTTTCACTAACATGCACAGGTTCCTGTGCAATCTGGTCCGTAGGGACAACCGATAATACAATAACGTTGAAGTTTTCCATTCGTGAATTTTCTTATTTTGCTGTCTTTTGTTTCGTAATGAAATCAAAAAGCGTTCCAGTTTGAGTACTTCCCTTCCGTGACACGGCACTGAACCTCGCTATTCACTGTTCTATCATTAAAATGTTTCAAACCAGACATGACCGAACGGGACCGACTCCAGAAATCCTCCTTCTTTTCCAGGAAAGCTTTTAGGAAGGGAAAAGAAGTCTAATCGGATGGGAAATCTTGGACCTGAAACAAAAAAGAACTCCCACTGGACGTCTATCGAGCGTGTCCTACCACGCCAATCCCGCTCAGAGGTTAACCTTGCTTCAAGCTAAATTTACTTTCCAAACCCCATTGAATACCACGAAGGATCTTAAGTCGCAACTTGCCAGTGTACTCATCCCTCTTAGGTTTAAAAAGTGTGTGGGGGGGGGGGAAGATACCCTTTGCCCCCCATCTGGAAAAGTGGGGAGGCATTTGCCACCCATGCTCCTCCCCCCCTCCCCCGGTTCCTACGCCCTTGCCCTCAGCCTAGATGTAAGATAATTGCGTGAGTCGCAAAAGAAGTTGATCTGATCGAAGAACAGGTTCTCGCGTGAATGCATCACTCGAGCTCGTTCTGATGGTGGTCGCCATTCAAATGCGAGCACGAAATGAGATTCGGTGTCGGAATGAATTTACGACATTCGGGGGATCCGCGTTTGCTGATTTATATCCTGGTTGCGCCGTGAGAGGGAATTTCGGGTGTCTCATTTACACTTGTTTCCGTGTTTTTTTTTTTTGCCGACCATTATTCTTCAGATATGAGTTCTTCAGATTGTGTTTTTGATTTTTCTCTTTCCCGTCGGTCGGCCGATACTCGTGTCTCTTATCTTCACTTCCTGGACAATGGGGCAGAATTATTCCCGAACCAGGCTTGAGAATCACCGATGACTCGTAGGTTCAATTCCATGCAAAGAGAGGGCGGCACGGAGAGAGGCGCGAATAGGGTGGCACCTAGAGAGAGGCGCGGAGTAGGTTAGAAAGAATGTCAAAGTCACGGCGAACACAATTCAAATGTAATGCCGATAGAGTAAACTCGAATCGTGGCGCTGCGTAGTGATAATTCATGAATGCGCACACGTGAGCAGGAAGATGATAGTTGTTTTTCTTTCTCTTCCCAGATCGACGGAGGGAGAAACGCGTGTTCATCCGTGCCCTTGAGTTTCCCCCCGAGAGGCGAAGTTTCATGCAGTACCGCGTCGAGGAGCGATCAGTGATGCCGGGTGGTGATCAGTGATGCCAGGTGGTGATCAGTGATGCCGAGTGGCGATCAGTGATGCCGATCCTCGTCCTCGCGTTCCTCGCGTTCGATCTCCGGGGTTTCCTGTGCGCTCCTGTTCTCCAGGACCGCGGGGGAGACGAAAGCACGATTTGGTTCCCGTCTAAGGTCCGGGCGAACGGGACGAGTGCCGTTTTCGCCCTCTACGACGAATTGGGGCCCCTAGTGCTTCGGTCCGAGTTCCGGCTTCGTCGCGTCCGGGTTGGAAAGTCGCTCAGTGGGTGGGAAGTGGCGTTGATGCCCGATTTATACCGACAATTCGTCCTCCACGATACTCCATTGTCCGTTCCGGACGACGACTGCGAGTGTCGGGAAGAATCCCAGCGTCTCCGAGATGCGTTCACGGCATCCGTGGCCTTCCGAGAGATGCAACGTCTGAACCCGGACCGAAAGATCTCTCTCCCCCGACACGAAATCCCAGAAGAATTCATCGAAAAGGTCGAACTCGGAACGAACTGGAACGGATCGCATCCGTTAATCCTGAACGAAGAGGCGATCCGACGTCATTGCCTCCAACAGCAGATTCGCCCCATCCACCTCCACCCGCTCGACGACGAACTGGACTCGACCCCCGTCGTGGAGCGTTGGTATCGCAACCGGCAGCCGTGGGAGCGGGCGTCGGGGTTCGTGCTCAGGTTCCAGGGTCGCCATACTCGAGTCCTCACTGCCGAGCGCTTCTCGTTGGATGTCGCTTTTTACATGGAAGGTGAGCGCGATTTTTCTTCTCTCATTTCCCGAGAGATCGGGTGCAAAGAAAAAGTCGACGGGTCGCGAACATCCTGGTTCTCGTACCTCGGAGCTTTCGGTTCTCGCTCGAACGTTAACGCGTCCTTGGCGCACCGGAATCGCTTTGACGTCATCGCGATGACTGGCCGTAGGTGTTATGAAGAGCACATCGGACGTCTGGGACTTCTGACTTTCCAAGGTGGTCGTTCTGCCAGGGTAAACTTGACTAACGTCACGAAGTAGCAGAGGATGACGGCTTTCCCACACAAAAAAATGCAGAACGAACACCACGATGGGAAGAGTACAAGCACGCGGAGCCCAGTCTCCTTCCGCTGAAGAGGCGCTGCACCGATTGGAAGCGTGGAGCGATGTGCGCGTGGTTGCCGGATGTGCCGCTTCTATTCGGCCGGCAACCCTGTCCCTGCTGCCGCGCGCAGCCTCTGTCCGTTTTATATGGATCCGTCGGCTTCGAAACCTGGAAGGGGATTGGGGTTGGGAAGGCTTCTGTGGCTGCTGATACTTTTCAAGCAGAGAGAACATTTTGAAATCTTAAATTCGCGATGGAAAACTTGGTTTGAATTGACTTTTACAACAAGAAAGCCAGCCCGTGTCTTTCTCATATTTGGTGTTCGTGTGCCGACTTCCTTTAGGTGAACATGCAGACTCACAGACAGACAGACAAACTGGACCGGACCATCAGTGGTCTCTTCAGAAAGCCAGTTCACAAAAAACACATGTTCTCCGAAAATTTCACCCCAAAGCTCATCTCGTTACCGAACAAAAGCCCCATTTCCATCGCGCACGCCACCTCGCATCCCAGTGACTGGCAAAACCCACCCGCCAATTACCGCGGCGAAAACGAGGCGCACAGGGACCAGCTGACCCGGCCCTCATCCCCCAAAGCGAGAAAGGATGTCGGGGCCGCGCCGAGTCATGCAGTCCCTTCCGACCTCCACGAAGCGACAAGGCCGATTCGTATCGGGAGGAAATCTTTAGGAACCGGATCGGTCTTAAAGGAATTGTCGGCTGACAGTGTTTACCGCATTTTCTTCACGTATCATTATTTAAAATAAATAAAAAAACTCCGAAGACCCGTTTTAGCCTTTCGTCTTCATTACAAACTTTTTTTTACATTATTTTCTTTCGTATTAATTAATTTATTATTATTATTATTCTGGAAATTCAGTTGCTTTTAGTCGATCTCCAGCCAGTCACACGTGACGCGTGACGCGTAACGGCCGTTTGTGATTGCAGTCAGACAGGTCGGCGGTCCCGTTGTGACTTGCAGTTAAGTGTCCTCGGCAACAGATTGAATTCTCATGGAAAATCCTTGATATACCTCGTATTATTCGGTGAAGGTGATGACAAAGGGAAACGAGAAGCATTAAGTCTGATGGTGGAGAAAAAGTTTAAATTAAAAAAAAGGAAAGTAGTTAATTTAAAAATGCGAAGTGGATTACAATGCTGATATAAACATTTTTCATTTTTAATATATTAGGTTTAAATTTGAATTTGTCTGGGAATTGGAATTGGAATTTGGCAATTGCCTTTTTGCCAAAGGGCAAAACTTTTGCTCATTGTGACGTCAGGATACTGCAAAGGGGTCGAAGTCGTCAATTAGCGATTCGGGGACGCATTCGGCTAAATTTTCGGGAAAAAATTTTGCAGATGGCCGTTCTGAGTCATCATTTTGGAGTTTGCACTGACGAATCGCCGAAGTCAAGACAATTTTATCCAACGCACCAAATTCGACGCATGCACATTTTTTGCACAGAATTCCTTACGGCGCACTTCAGCAGCTTGCCGCTCACTTCGCAAAAACGGTTTGAAACCTTTAGGAAAAAAAAATGCAAAAAAAAACGGGGTGAGAGACAAGGCCTGAATTTTTAGATTTTTATTATTATTTCAGGATTGATCCGAAAGAACTCTTTTTTTTATTATGTTCTCTATCATATTTATTTATTTTTCCTGTAAAATGCGCGACATTCTTTCTCGACCGAAAGAGGAGAATCTGGGATCCAAGGAGTCCCGTCGGTTTTTCCTGGCACGGAAGACCGATTTTTTTCCCCGGCCCTTTTCCACGGAATTCGCTTAGTTGGCCCACCGTTTCTTCCAGGAAAGGGAAAATAATCTCTCAGAAGCATAACGAGCACCGCGCTCTGAACGCACCTCGATGCCGAGAATATCTCGGAACCGAGGTACACCCACCGCGAAGCTCTGATTTCACCGCTTCGTTCGATCGAACAGGCTCCGTTGAAACAGGGTTGCAGGCTTGACTGCATGCATCCCAACCTCCACGACTCGTGACTCATTTCATCACGGGAGAAATGCAAATAAGGGGGGAATGGATCGGGGATGCAGCCAGAAATCCACTCACATACAACCATTAATTCAACCAGTGATTCGACCATTGATTCAACCATTAATTTGACCATTAATTTAACCATTAATTCAACCATTAGTTGAACCATTAGTAGAACTATTAATCGGCCGTTCGTGAACCGTAATGGAGCGGCAACCGAGAAGATGCAAGCTTCGTTTCTCGAAGGCCTGGGAGGGCAATCGAAGGCGTGCGAGGGGAATCGAAGGCCTGCCTGGTCTAGCCACTGGCATCCTTCGCTGGAGCCTTATAGTTCACTTCAGGTGACCTTTGGAAAAGTCATCTCCTTTTTGGGAGATAAACCATGCTTCTCGCATTCACGGTGGCTAACTTCGGCGAGAATAGGAAGAAAACGGTTCGGCGAAAGCCCAGCCCGGCGGGTGACTGGGAACGTTGAGACAGAAAAAAAAAGAATAAATGAAAAAAAAAATTTGGCGTATATCTCGTGTACCGCATGGGGAAACAGGGAGCGTTTTCCACATTAACAGGAAACAGTATCCCATTAACATACTGAGAAATGCGATGAGACATTTACTAGCGGATTCACTCTGATTCGAGGTCACAACTCTGACATCAGCAACATGAAAATTTGGAAGATAAAATTTGGGTCGTTGTGAATGTGATTCTGCTGAGAAAAATGAATTTTTTTGCAATTGGACCATTGTTCCTTGCTGCCCTCCATGAAAAATAGAGTACTAGAAGGAATAATAATAATAATAATAATAATAATACTTAATTTAACCAATTTTAACGTACGAGGGTTGTCACAAACTTTCGAGAACATTTTTTACTCAGCAAGTAAAAATAAACACTGCATCCAAATTTATTCGATTTCGTCTTTTCAAAACCTTCGCAGCCGCACATACTTTTACATTTCTGCTTGCTTTTTGTGCTTTTTACTTTTTGGAGTCTCTCGAACCTAGAACAGAAGCAAGCAAGTGCAAATTTGCGCAGCCTTTGCCGCTCGGCGGTTTTGTCATTTCTGAAAATGGTCAGTAGATGGTCAGAAGATGGTCAGAGGATGGTCAGAGGATGGTCAGCAGGTGGTCAGCAGGTGTTCAGCTTCTTTAGGGTGATTCCAGATACATGCACCTTCATACTGTAGCTCTGCCGACGAGATTTCGCGCGAGAGCCCCATTTCTTCCACGGCACTCAACATTTCGAATGTCCAGCCGCGCTTAGGTCCTTGACCTCGTAAAGTCTCAGGAAACTCTCGACCATCCCAAAATCCAATGGATTTTATCCCCCGGGTCTTACCCCTTGGGCCAGCATGGTCCTTGCTCCGGAATGAATGGGGGGGGGGGGGGCAACTATACCCGTATCTGTCGGAAAGATTCCAGTTTCGGTTTCCATTTCAGGAACTCTTTCCCATTGAGATTATTCTCAGTGGCTTCAACTTGCGGTTCTTGGGGATCGGTTTCGAAAGTAGCAACGTTTCAGAGCGTGCAGCTCTTCCAAGAAAAAAAAACTCAATTTCTTCACTTTTTTGCAGCTCTCGAAGTCGTTTTTTCTTCCTTGCATCATCCATAGTCTTGCTACTTGTTATAAATAATCACAAGAAAAGAACAAATGAAAAATTCTGAAATTCATAACCGAAGTCGATAGCGAGTGACCCTTTTCTTTCCGTTACACATTCATGCATGCTCATACCTGCGTTTCGCCAGCCAGGGTGAATCACATCAACACCCACTGCACGCCATGCTATGGCTCGACGATGGGAGAGCCGCCTTAGCCAAAGAGAAGTAAATAACTCTAAACATGTCTATTACGGATTGATCCTCTCACAGTATTGATTGGAGTCAGCCACGGCAAATCTAATGGGCGATGACCGTTGTCCTCTTTTTACTTTTTTTTGCTTTTTCTAGGGAAAATTTCGCATGTTTGATGGTAATTTTGACCTCCCACTGTACCCTACACTGTTAGCAAAAGTGGTTCAGCTTTTATCCCCTAAAGGGTGTTTCCACTGCAACTTAGATTTATCCTTTGCGGGTTACATATTTAACCTTTTTTGATAGGTTAATTAAAATATTCTTTTTGAAAAGGTTAAATAATAATCCGACCTGTATTAATATGTAATCTTCTTAGTATACATATAATCATGAAGGTGAGGGGCTCTAACCCCATCGAGTGACCTTCATGTCAGACCCCAATTTCTTCAGCCAGTCTTCAGGTTGAACAAATTGGGAAATGGCTTTGGACGACGTACATTTCCTTCATAAGATGCAGATGTTCCATTGGTTCAAGTTTGCTTTTTATGGAAGGGCTCCTGTTCGGGACGACAAGCTTCTTTTATTCTAAGATCCAGGAACCTATCTCGAATAAGGGAGTAAGGAATGAGGAAGTGTCCGCCTTTATTACTACCTATAATTGACTAATACTTCGACTAACATATAATAAATGAATATAATGGACTGCCCAACGACTTGCCTCCATGTTGGCCTCCACACGCCGCTGGTGTCTGCCATCACAAGGCTGAGGCTAGTTTACAAGGCCCTGGCCCCATCCATCGACCACCCCACTTCAATTCGTGACAATGCCTCGTTAGACTTTGTATATCCGTAAGCCAGCGTCCATCGTGTCACAGAATCGTTGGCGTCATCGAAACATATTTATATTCCTTTTCGATTATATTGGGTGCATGCCATCATCCCGCCCCCCTCCCCCTCAAATTTCTCTGTGCGCTAATTTTTCAGGGAGTTCCGTTCGATAGTATTGACATGAGACTCACGAATTTGGAAGACTCAGATATGAGAGACCTCCGATTCCCCTTCCATGATTCTCATTGCATTTACTAGGAGCCACAACGTTCACATTTTCCAGTAGGGTGCGGGTGAAAACGCGGAAACTTCGAGTTCTGAAGCTTAGAGTCGTAAGAGGGCTGAGGGTCGGTCCGATCAGCCCGACACGATCGGTCGGGTCTGTAATGCTCGGTCGACCATCGAGTTTCAGGTCGATTCGGCCATGATTCGAATCGGGCCGATCGGGTCTGGTTTGGAAAAATCGACCCGTCCTAGCCCCCGGCGGATAGGCAGATTAACGTCGGCTATTATGACTGCAATGCGTGATAATAATATACATGGTTCTATGCTAGTCTCGCGTTTCGCAAGAATCTCCTGACGTATCCGTGCAATGAGAAGTGCCGTTCTCACTGGTTGGAATGCTTCGACTCCGTCGACAAACCCCTTACTTCGGGATATTACCGTGCAACTGCTCGTCAAAATGTCTCAATTCTAGGGAAGAGGAAAGAGCAATCTCTCCAAAAAGTTCTCATCTGTCATTCTCATAGGTACTATGGGAAAATGGCAGATATTGCGATTGGTCTGTCACTTTTTTTTCGAAAAAAAGAGGGAAATGGAAAAACCGAGTAGGACCATGACCCCTTGATTCCAAATTTTGTCGCGTCAGGGCTTGCGTTTACGCCCAAATTTGCGCCCTATGCGCACAAAATTCCGAAGGGACGCTCAACAGAAAAACATTGGGGTCCCAAGGGCGCGCGGGGAATTTCCCCGATTTTGTGACCGGTTTTCAGACCAGTTGGCAGTTGCCTCTTAGAAACGTGCCTAAATGAACCCGCGCGCAAACTTAGTGGCAGAAAGGGGGAGGGAGGGGGAGGGAGGGGGTCGAAGCGAAGTCCTTGCCAAGGAAGGTGCGTGACGTGACAGTGATTCGCGCAGGTCGCATTGTGTTCACGCGCTCGGGACGTATTTCCGTTCGTTTCAGTTAAGGCTTCAGGGCGGTCGGGGCCAGCACTTTTCTCGTTCAGTTTCAAGCGGAAAACGTACGTTGTTCGTTTATTCGAATCACACGTTGGCATGCGTTCAGGCGTTCCTGAACATGGGCCCAGTGCCTCACGAAGAAAGGTATCAAAAGCTTGGGTCTAAATTCTGAACGAAGGTGATGTCTTCGTTCCACTTGATTGCGCAGAGAAAGGAAAATCGCCATAGGCCTCGACCTAGTCGAGCCGAAGGGAAAGAGATAGACGTAGGCGATAATGAAAATGGGCAGCTTGTGAACCATGAATCACGACGAAGGAGAAGATTTTAAAAATGGGAAAAGGAACGGGTCAACACGCATCTCTGGCTTTCCTATAGAGATGGAAGAGCTTCCTATGATATTTGCTCAAATGCAAATGAGGAAAATCCCCACTGGCGGTTGTATTAGGTTGGCCGATATGTTCTGGCCAATTTCTGGTTTTGATTTCCTTATCAATTTTATTCCAACAAAACAAGATTAATCAACAATGTATGTACCATTCATATCAACAACTTGTCGCCATCTATCAGGCAACCGCATGATTAATTCTTCGTAGAAGCGAGCGGGCTTAGAAGCAAAAAAGTGTCCGATATCACGTTGGAGTTCATCACAATGAACCCAATGGCGCTTCCACGTGTAGTTGACGTACAGCACCCACTTCTCATCGCCAGTGATAATGTTCCTCGGCCAGTCGAAGCGACGGTCGCGCGAGAGAAGAGAGTGACAGGTATCAACGAGCCAGTCGATGTTGTCTTGGGTGTGTTCATGGTGAGTCCAACATCCGAGTCCACCTTTCCCATTTCGTGGAGAAGACGTTCGACTGTGGAGTGTACGCAGCCGAGTCTCGTTGCCAATTCGTGGGTGGTTTGGTGCCGATCATTTTCAACGAGCCTGCACAATTCATCAACATTCAGATCCACTGGACGTCCAGACTTGGGTCGATCTTGCAGCGACGTCTCCAGAACGGAACCTGTCGAACCAAAAGGCGCATGTGCTTTGAGCAGCACTGCCCTCGCCTAACACAGCGCAGATGGTGCGAGCCGCGGCACTGGCGTTGTTGCCCTTTTGGAATTCATACAACATACAATGTCGAACGTGGTGTTTGTTGCGTTCCATTTTCCACTCGAAAATGAAGCCATAGGACTAGCTCAGGCCATAAATGAAATTCTGAACACACCTCGTATATAACAGTAAATCGGCCCGAGCCAACACGTTTCACACACACTTTTATAAAGAAACATGAAAGCTAGCAAGAACGCATCGACCAACCCAATAATTTGCAGAAGTTTATCATTTGCAAATTTGAAGATGCCCCAGGGATATTTGTCAAAGAGAAAATGTTGGAAGTAGTCCTAAGGCTGCTGCTGGATCGAATATCATGCTGTTTGGTTTTTGTTAAATAAAAGAAAAAACATTGCGGGACTTGAACTTTTTGTGCAACTTAGCAAGATTTCACCCAGCTTCAAACGCAAAGGGAACCCAAAATTTCCCTGAGGAACCCTTTCTTATCGGACCTGAGAGTCTTGGGGACCCTTAAGGCTAGAAAATTAGCGCACTCTCTGTTGTGCGTTTGTCGCCATTGCGTTTGAAAAACCCGGGTCGATTCATCTCAACTCATTCGCGCGTACGCTCCGCTAAAAATCCAGTCGTCACATCTTCGTCGACGTCACAATAGCGTGTACGCAGGGACTGTCGTCTAAAATGCAGTCGCGTTATCGCACAGCCGTTCTACCGACCGATTGGGTTCGAATCAATATTGCTATATTGCCATATCAAACTAAGGCAACTTCGATTTCAAGATTATTCCACGTCGGAATGGTCCGTCACATGCTCGTAATCGAGATGACCGTGACCTTTCGTAGGTGACATATTGAGATCTTGAGAGATCACATGATTGCCACTTGAAATCGTTGAACACCGAAATTTCGACCCTATACTCCGAAATTCGGTGGCGGTCCATTTCCGCCCGCCAATGAAGATCTCCCTGTCGACACGCACCGAAGGCTTACAAACGCTCTGCGATCGAATGAATGGAATTCTCGACAAAAATTTGAGGAAAATGTCCGCAGCATGGAGCTAGAACGCTGCGTCGGGGAACGAGTGGCGCATCCAGATGGAAGTGGGACGGCTGCTCCACCTGTTCACCGGATGGGTGGGTGATGGAGGGTCCACAATGGCCTTGTTTCGACTGAAAGAAATTCCCGGGCAATGTCATTTTTCATTTGCTGTCTCATTAGGTATCTGACCCTGCTGACCCAACAGCATCTTTAAGGTCTGGGAATACGCTCTGAGGGAGTGGAAGACCCTTTTCATGCTTCGTATCAGTTTCTTAGGTCGGCTGTTTCACTGGATACTTCCTCTTCGATTTTTGCATATTGGTTTGTTAGCATGCTACTTTCGAATAGTCCCGAGAGACCATGCTATATCTCAGACGGTACAGTATATGGAAACACAATGAATTCTCTTCGCTAGCATATTTCATTTTTAGAGAGATTCATGTAAAAAATAAGGTACAGGTAAATAATGACCTTTCAGTTTTTTCTCTTTGTCCTGTATCTGCTTTTCAGTTCGCAGAATTCCTAGTTTGTTCAATTATGCTGATAGGAGGCGGTAAGCCTTGTTATTTCTCGCCCCCCATCTAATATCGATTGAACATTGTGCTCCTTGAATAGTTTCAGTAAAGCTTCAGTTTCGTAGTTACACGACGCCGAGGAATTTCCCGGGTGTTTCGACTTGTCCCACCTTTTTCTTTTCCCGGAAAAATTCCAGGGAATCTCTTCTAGTCGAAACAAGGCTATGTCCAAGTTAGTGCGAAGTTAAATGACTGAGTGTTAATTTTTTTGTACTCAGGTACTTCGATGCTGGAATGAAACAGGACGAGAATGAACGTGGGGGTTAAAAAGTTATTCGTTTATCGTGGCGTCACCGGACAGAAGTAATAGACAGAGAGAGAAAGAGAGAGAGAGAGAGGCCGTCGCAACAGGAACATGACATGCATGCAGTGGGGGATTAAAGGGAAAGGGGGGGAGGGGGATTATGATTATTTTCTACTGTACAATCACTTGATGGAGATCAATGAGAGGTAAGGATAATTTGATAGGTTCTGTCGTTATAGGCAGTGGCGTGGGGACCGATGGACGCGTGGGCACATCGCGTCCTTCCCCCTCTTTCCTTTGCTCTAACCCACGAGCTCAGCATATTTCCCTCCATCTTTAGAGGAAAAGGAACGTGGAAACCCCCTTAGACCCCAAAAGTGATTCCTTGGTTATGACACTGTGCAACCGAGATGAAAGCGAGGGTGAGGGGTCATTTTGCTGAGGCCGCCCCATTTTGCAAAAACTCGGCACGCCACTTCTGGGAAATTAGCAGAGGGGGAAGAGAGCGGAATTGCGAATATTGCTTTTCCTACCCCCCTTCTTTTTTTTTCTTTTTTTCTTGCCAATATTCCACCTCCCTGACCGTTCGAGGCGGCTGAGGTGCGTGCAGAGGCCTGATCTTGTAGCCTCTAACCGCCCACTCAAAGAAGCAGTTATAGGTGTGGCGTAAGGCAGGAAAAAACGTCGTCCCGTGTTAAGTCTATGGCAGAATAAATTGCATCACGGAGCGATGTTTTACGACTATACCAGCTAATGTATTTCAAGTTTCTTGATCGCAAATTAATCTAGAAGGATTGGGCCGTGTTTTGCTCGAGAAGTTTTTGGATTAAACGCGCTTTTCTAGGAATAGGAGCGAATAATTGCTTTCTCTCCAATTTCAATTTATTTTTAAAGGTTTATTTCGCTTCATGAAGGGGTCATTGAAAATCTAAGACGATTAAAACACAGTAAAGTCTCTCTGTTACTCCCCATCCAAAGATCATCTCCATACATGAAGGCACGTGGCCGTGAAACTCTGCACAAAATTCGCAAAACTCTCGTTTTGGGGGCCCTCTAGCGCCGCCTCGGGGAGGAACTGCTCGGTATGCCTTGCATGAAAATTTTTACTCGAACGACGTCCTTCCCTTTCATCTAAGCACATCCGCTTGAAATCATAAAACCACGCTGCAAGAGCGAGTTGAAGAAGGGGTGGTTCAGCCGCGCGCCTGCGAAGCGTAACCTTAACCCTGGAAAAGATTAAAAAGACCTTAACCCTCAACCGTAACATTGACCCGCATGAACCCTTTATGCTGGCAGTGAACTGCTTGGGTGGCTGTCTGTTTCCGGCCCTTTCTTCTCGATGGTTCGTCCTTTAATTGTGAGGAGCAAAATGTTTACGCGAAATTCAGGTCCAATTATCTTGAATACTTCAAAAGTGAGCTTTCACAAAATGAAACGAAATTCACGGGATAAATTTTGTACCGTCTCAATGAACAAAATCCTAAAATATAACGACTCTAGTAGTTTCTGAGTCACCGACAGTTAACATTTTCTGAACGTCCCAAATATTAAAAATCAGCAGGAGATCAACGAAGACGTTTGTCCACGTCCTCCCATCAGCGCTCGAATATTTGATAGAATTTTCGTAAAATAGGTGAAAGTCCATTCGTCTGCTGCGGTATGTTGCGCCCAGAAACCGCCGTCCGGAAGGGGTTTCCATCGTCGAGTTTCTTCGCATCCCCGTACATCTGGGTCATCTGAATGAGGAGATATGCTTATTCCTATGAATGTGCGTGATTCGCGCAACATCTTTGCCTATTTCATGGAACAAGAAACTACCGTGCGCGTTGCACGGAATCAGCAATGTTGCTGCAGAGTGAGAACAATAGGCAAAAAAAAATGCAGCCGATCGCACGCCTCGAGCAAAAAGCTTATTTCATTCGCGATCTCGCGGCACGCCAAACAAAACGGACCGAGGAAACGAACGGGAATCTCGAGTTGCCAAAACCCGACGAGAAAAAACGAACGAATTAAAGTGTTTCTCGGTCCTTTTCCCCCCTTGTTTTTTCTCTTTTCCCCTCGTTAGCGTCGGATCCGGTCGTGTGCGACTGGATCCAGCCCAAAACCTTCACGAGAGAGAAATGGGAATATCTCGTTGATTTGAAAAAGTCCAGCTTGAAACTCTACTTGCTTGTGGAAGTATCAAGTGGAATGCGCACGATAGGCAACGTTTTTGCTGATTTCCCGGAATACGTAAGCATGCAAGTTTTTTGCACGCGTTCGGTACAAATTTTCGCAACGCGCGTCACGAGCAGTTGCGTGAATAGCATAAATAAGCCTGGCTGTACATTGGTGAAACTTTCGACATACATGTTTGATAAAAGCTTCATTGTATGGAGTACATGGAAAGCGATTTGGCGCAGCACAGTGGTTAAGCATCCTTGAGCTTGTTGAAACCGTCGCGTTCGATCCGAAACACGCTTCGCGGGAGCGTTTCATGCGGTCAGGCTCAAGCGCTGCTTACTCAGTTGGGGATCTCATTATTTTCAAAGGCTGCCGTCGTGAGATAAACGAGAAGTAAATGAGACGCAACAGTAATAGATATAACATAGTCATTAATAAGAGGACAAGATGGACGGAATCGAAGGAAGAGTGCAGCCTCCGCCTAGCACGAGCATCAACGGCAGCCGAGTCCCCTTCATGCAGCGGTTGCCTCAACGACTGAGAAGCAACGCAGTCGAGCTCACGCGGCGGTCGGGGGGGAAATGGCAGAGGCGGGTGGGAGGGAGGGAGGAGGGGGTAGGGAGTAGGGGATGGGGGGGAGGAGAGGAGGGAGGATGTGGATGGACCAGTTCTGAGACTCTATTGGGACGTTGTTTGCATTTTCGGGAGTTCGCTCGCGACATGATGAGTTTCCCCCAGAATAAAATTCGATTAAATATATGTAAATATATTTTAAGGATGTCCTTTGCTGAGCTCAAAAATGGAATTTGAAAACAAATTTGAACGGTCTGAGAAAGTTTTGTTGGGTTAGACTGGACAAAAACCAGTGTTCAGGTTACTCGCTCGCTCGATTGGCTTTGGTAACGCCTATACCCTTACCTATATACCCTTTCTTGAACCCCGTCACAAAACTCAGCCTCGTATTCCACTCCGAGAGCATCCAGCGGCGGCCTTTTCAGACGGCGAGACGTCGGCGGCATCCCTGCGCATCCGCGAACCTCCGTGCGCAATAATATAAGTCTAAGCAGGTCCTCTGAATTCATTCATGACAGTTTTTTTTTCAAAATGTCATAGCAAAAGATGATTTTTTAATTCCAAAGCAAGCCATTGGCCTTTGGTTCCCCAGAAAATCAAGATATGGCTCAAGTTTTGAAGTTGAAGGTCACTCGCAATGCTTAGACGAGACCTGAAAATTTTTTTTAAACACCCGGAACAAGAGACGGTAAACATACATATATGGTAGCAAAAAGCAATCTTTACATCTGTAGCAGGAACAATATCGATCTTGACATGCCTCATTCGTAGACACTCACTAAATAATAGTGTATCCCAGGAGTACGTAATATAAGTCAATCAGGATGAAAATTGACTGCAGGCTCCATACTTTTATTAGGAGAAGAGGCAGAAGCCGTTTCTTGCTCGCTCCGTTATACATCAATCAAAAATAGCATCGTGAACTTATAGCAAAACATTTTTTTACAGATCAAAAAAGAAAATTCTCCCAAAGCCCTTGCCAGCTTCTCACGGCACACATGTTGCTCATCGCTGATCAAGAGTAAGAAAATTGAGCGCGTTTCTCACCCTCTCAACATAAAATGGCTCCAGAAAATTCGAAGCTTCTATTCCTCAGGGTTGTGGAGAACACTGATTCTCCTTTTTTTAAAGTCCATTTCATTCTGGCTTTTTTTTTTTTATCTCCCCTCACCATGGAGTGTTTTTGGAAGAAGTATTCCAACCGAAAGAAATATATTGAGTTGCAGATCACAAAAGTGCCCGCTTGTTATCTGCAATCAGTTCGCTGTGAAAAATGAAAATAGCTGTCGTTCATTTAAACTTAGCGTGTGGGCTCCAGTTCCGTTTCCCAGTGTTACCGGATATCGTGCCGGAGTTACGTCGGATTCATGACTGCTTCAACCTACGTTTCGATTTCTGGATATTCTGTTTTTCAAAGTACGAGACATTTTCGCGCCTAGTTAATGAAATGAACCGAGATCGAAACGGCGGCCAGCCGCGGCCGGTCGATGCAATGGGACGTGGTGATTCCGTTCTCTGACATCCCTGAATGGGATGGCGCCCAACACGCATTTCGATCCCGGAGGCATTCTTACCTCAGACCTCGTTTGGATGGTCTGAGGAACTCCAGATTAAGTCCTCTTTTAACCCTTATCCGGGCAAGGTATTTTTGTGACACAAACGGGCAAGGCCAAACATTTTTAGAATTTTTTTCCTTAAAAGCAAATCCAAACTTTAAAAGTTCGTTTCTGAATCTATGGATGACTGTCTATGAAACCCATATCAAATTTGAAGAATATTTTGAAAAATTTGCAGAGAGTAATGAAATGAAATATACCCTGGGGAGTCCAATGGACTCCCCTTGCCCGGATAAGGGTTAAGTGGTTTGTCGGAATAGGCCTGCAACCGGCCTAACGTTACATTTCCTCATCCTCAACATCATCAACTCATCCTCATCCTCGTTTCCTCTACTCAAGTAGCACCGGAACGTTTAATGAACGTTCAATGAACATTTCATTTCACGTCTTGCCAACTTTCCATGAACGTCCTCGGGAACGATCCTTGACTGTTCAAATGTCCGGAATTTAGAACGATCAAAAACAGTCCAAATTGTGCGTTCCCTGAACGTTTATCCAGGACGTAAATTTAATAATTCTCAAAGAGCATCGAAGGGTTGCATTCGTTCCAAGTATCCTCTGCTCCTGTGACATAGGCAATCAATCACAGGTGCGACCAATTATTATGATCGGAATTACTACCGTTCTTTATTTTGGAATGGTAGTATCCCAATCACAGGGTGCGAGGGGAAATCCTTTTTCAAGAGCAGATCTCTCTCCGATATATGTTATCGGATGAAGAGCTCCTCCTCTATGGCGAGGATGCGTGAGAAGAACTAAAGAACGGAAAAATTCCCATTTCCACAGCAGAAGTTGTGCCCGTTCCGCACGATTTTACCGTTTTTGAGGAGCGATGATGCGGATTTCACTCTTATCAGGGATCCAATTCCAAGCCTCATGAAGTCAACTTTGAAATTGAACCATCTTCTCTCCATCCCCCGAGCCAGAGTTTTCTGGAGACTCCTCGGGCTTGGGTACCACATAAGACGGATTTGTTGATTTGTTGTCTTCCTCTGTGGTGTCTTAGTGGGGAAAAGATCGGGCACCTCAAGGAAAGCATTGCAGATAATTCCATGTATGCGGTACTGACAAGCTAAAGCGGGTACTTTGGCGTCATCTGGCGTCGATTGTGTGAAACCTTTTTTCTAGCCACTGTCAAAATGGATAGCACAGTCATGCTCAGGAAAAGCGCCTCTTTAACATTCAACGAACGTCCATCAAGAACTTCATGTATTGGCGATCAAACGACTCCTTAACTGAGCGTCCGAAAGCTGCTCAGCCCTGAACCTCGAACGTGGAGGAACCTCTTTGAGGCCGCGGTTGAGCGTCCTCCTTCAACGTTCTTGTGCTACTTGGGTAAGACCCCGAGATCGGCCTTTCTAGGCCCGATTAAGTCGAGCGATAGGATTCTTTTGGACGAAGAAAGGTAGGCCGAGGCCTGACTCCTTTCCATCCGCGAATGAAATCGCCAAATGCCTTTTGTACATGCACTATATACTGTATAGTGTAACTTGGGGGAATGTGGCCATTGGGGTAATAATTAGTTTGGGCGAGTTTCAAAAATATTGTTCTATCAATAGTTCTATCAAAGAATACATGCAATTGCCGAAGTGTTTAGACCTGTTCATTGATCCAGTTCTCACAGGAATTCGGAATACATCGATATCTTGAAAGTCATGTGCATGCGATTCTTTGACTCATGACCCTGAAACTAATATGAGCCTTGAGTAACTTATGTGAATATTTCCTAATAGCAGCATGAATACAAAATCCATTTCTTCAAAGTTCTTCTATGGTATCTCCAGAATGCATGCGCAAAGTGCTAGCCCCTTCACTTGCGGTTTGCGGACAGTGTTGTCAAATTTGTCGTGCAAGCCAATATGGGGAATATGACCATCTCGATTTGGGGTAATATGGACACATCCTTCACTTCGTGTTAGCACCACACTGACCTATTGGTAGTGTCAGCTTCCTTTCGTGTGGGATCTCAGGCTGCAAAAGATCATCCAATGCACTTCCTCTGGATATAAGGATAGATGAACCTGGTCGAAATATGCAGTACATGAGGATATACTCATGCACCTCCTCCTGGACATCCGCATCGCTTGACATTCTCCAGAAGTTTTCGTAACACAAATTTTGAATGCAACTAAATATCCCTCGAAAAAAGGCTTTCTCAGATTTTTTTGGCACCATTTATCAATACATGCAAAAACTACGCAACTATTTTCCGGCAATTTAAGACCTCTTGTTTTACATTCGTAGCGCATGTTCATTTAAATCTATGCTTGATCACTCCTCTTACACACAGTCTCTAGATATAGTCTCCCAATCACGAACAATGGTACTCAAAGGCAAAAGCGTTGCAATCCTGCTTTCAACAAAGGTTCCTCGAGTCATGTAATGATGTGGATTTCTTTGTTTCTCCTCAATGCAGTTAGTGTTTCTTTTTCAACAGCTGAGAGTCCTTAATTATCCCAGGTAGCACATAACATTGATTCAACGTTAATTTGGTGTGGATTGAATGTATCACTGTTGCAGGTGTATACCTCTATGTTGAATCAACGTTGATTCAACGTGAGTGTGCCACTTGGGTATGCTCCAAGGTACTCAGCTGGTTCCAGAGTATTTCGCACCTTCCTGGAAAACCTGAACTTGTTTTTTCCTTAGAAGTTGCCTTATTCCCCCAACTATAGGGGTAACATCGCCTCTTGGGATCAACGCGAGAATGATCCAATTGCGCCATATCTATGGGTTTTTTTCATATATCTTGCTTGGATTTAGTAAAGGAGATACCAATAAATATTTTAAAACATTGTAAAAGTCAAATTCACCCTTGATGGGCCGTGATAACCAGATTTCATTTTGTAGGGCCATATTCCCCCAAATTACCCTATATGCTATTTGATAAAAGACGCTATTATTCCTGTAGTGACTCTGCGACATTCGAATTGTGCCGTCATCCGTCACGTGATGGTTCCCCTGAAGTGGCGTCGATGCTGTAAGCTTAGCGGTATCGAAATCTATCAAGGACATTTTCCGAAAGGCAGGTTTAAAAAAAAAGAAGCTGCTTGATGAAAAAGCAGATTCTCCGTGAAGCGTGCTCATCGATTACGAAGATCTGAAGATAACCGAAACGATGCCAATTACACTGTTTTTGTTTGCGCACGCGATTCATCGCGGTTCTCGCGAGGGTCTATACCACGTATGACGCAATATCCCTTCCAGGGATTTTTTCAAATTTATTTTCATTCCTTATTGGTCATCACGGGTGAGAGGAGGCGAAAGCGAAAGGGAGAGATGCGGTAAAGTGAAGCGCGAAATTAATTTTTTTTGGAGCCTTCATAACCCTGCCCTTTTCACGGTTATTTCACCTCGTCCCTGATTGTGTGTGTATGTGTGTGTGTGTGTGTGGGGGGGGGGGGTAAGTGAAGCATGATCCGGGTGAATAAATGCGTAGGATATGGCTTCATATAAATGCGACTGAAGATACTACATCTTTCTCCGCAAAATTAATTAAGTGAAATATGGTCGATAAAGAAAAATAATAATAAAATAAGCTCTGTTTTCAAAAGCAATTGTCCTCTGAACCGAGAACTGATCACCTTCTTTAAGATTAATCAATTGAAATTTGCTTCGAAGGCTTTTCAGATAGGCTTTGGTATTGCACAAAAGTAACATTTGAAATCTCGCAGCCTTCGGGGTCAATTCAGTCTGATGAATGGGATCCAGTCGTTTCCTTCGGTTCGTGTTTTGTGTTATTCGCCATTTGCATTTTTTTGCCCTTCTCTCTAGAATCGGACTTAAAATTTATAATAAATTGAACAAAATCAACTAAATGAATTAAACCTTTCCAGATCGTCTTTCTGCTCAATTTGGAGTCGGGTTTGTCGCGTTTTTTGTAGGTTTTGAGAGAGAAAAAAAAATACAAATAGTAATTCTTAAAATCCTTCTTGCTAGTGAAGAAGGCCTTTACCAATTTAAGGTACTAAGGGAAGATAAAAATCGACCCCCCTAGAATCAAATTCTGGCTTATAATTGTTGTAGAGGACTCCAAGGGAGGGCCTTGAACCCACTTTTTGGCACTCTCAGGTCAAGCACCTGATCGTGGCGAATGGTCAAAGGTCACGAT
>CAJPEV010000761.1:77214-95483 GCA_905338385.1 Darwinula stevensoni | reverse complement strand
CGAGTTTTGAATCGGTGGTGAAATCGCAGAGACGCATGCGAGAGCATCGTGCATCACCCTCGCCTGGCCTTTAGTTGCGAGATGCAACCAGTTTTCTCCATCCCGTACGTCCAACATGGAGTCTCGATGGTGAAATTCAAGCGGATCGTGAAACTACTTGAAATATTAAGCTCGAAAAAAGAGAGAAACTCATGTCTGGACTCCAGAGGTCTTCGTGACCCTTACGAACAAAAAGTCGATTCGAAGTGAAACCTAATAATTTTTACCTATCATTATAAATTGCGTCCATCGGGGTTTACGATTCCTTATAATGGATTTCTTTTCATTTCCATACTAGAGGCAGTGATATGCACGTGTATATTATATCTTCACGGTTCAGGAGAGTTGGAATTTTCCCTCGGGTCAAACATGATCGTCTTTTTATTTTCTTTATATATGATACATGAGCGAGAAATCCACGACGAGAAGGAATACCGAAGGTCCCGAACGATGCATTTTATCGCATGGCGTTTATTTGACTTTAAAAAATGAAAGAAACCAACCGAAGGGATTCTTTCTGCTTCTATTCCAGCCTCCTAAAGAGATATTGTAACCGGAAAGCATATCGAGATGAGGAGAATCTTCAGAAGAATTATTTTCACGGTCTCTCCTCGACTGTCTATAGACGTTCCTCACCCCGTACGTTAGAATATCGAAGAGCGTACTTCCATTTTGACAAATGGACGCACTTTTGACTGTCGGACGCATGGATGCGAGAAAAGAGCGCAGAGTTTTGCGGATCGTTAAGTTTTGAAAAATGTACATCGAGATACGAAATAGGGCTCTAGCAATTGGAAAAAACCGTAATCGTATTTAATCGCATTCGAAGGAGGATTTGCCGAGGGAATCGCGCAGTTCGCGAACCGCCTCAGGACCTCGCGGTTCCTTCCGCATCTTTAGATCCCTTTTCGGTTCGCCTTGAGACTCGCGACGCAGTCGTGGTTTCATCGGCCATCAGAACGTTATCATTTCGAGGATTCTCGTGGGGTCGGTCTCGCTCCCTCTCGGTCGGTCTCGCTCCCTCTCGTTCGGTCTCGCGTGATCGATCCGAGGGGAGACGGCGGGGGCCCTCGTATACGGATCTCTTCTGCATGCATGGCTCCCTTGGGGGATTTCCCGAGCCCGGAATCCCGAGCACGATCGTCTCCGGATCTCTCGATCTCGGCACCGGAATCCACGATCGACATCCGTACGGATCGTGCATCTCGCTATTTTTTTAAACACTCGACTCGACTGGCCGGGGAATGACGAAAATAGAAAGAGTCGTAGCCGGAACCGAAGTCGACGATCGTCGACGAAACGAGACGCGAGGACCGCGAGACAAAACCGAGCAGATCGCTCACTCGCAAGGGTTTTTTTCTGCCGCCGGTCGGCAAGGAATATCGTCGGTGCGAGAAGGTACGAAGTCTCTCTCGCCGGATCGAGCGATGCGACGAATCCTGGGACGAGCACGAAAGAGCGTTCCTGGAAAGTTCAAAGGAAGGCGCCGAGGAGCAAAGGAGCAAAGGAGCGAAGGAGAGGAACATACGTATTCGGCGTCGGAGGTCTGAAGATAACGTTACTTGTGGGCTGGATGTGGTCGTTTCCTGGCCCCCCGCCTTTATTCCCACTCTTCCCGGAATCTTACCGTTTCCGTTCTCCCCGTCCTTTCGCGATATCGACGATCGAATGGAAAGCCCATAACGCGGTCGGATCCCCGGACCCTTTTCGTCCGTGGATGCCGTTGGCCCCCCTCCCCTCGCTCCCTCCTTGCCCCCCTCCCCTCCCCCCCTCCTTGCCCCCCCTCGGTAGGAACTTCGTCGCCTCCGAACTCGTCCTCGCCGTCGCGTTTCCCCGATCTCGGACGATCGAAAGAGCGTCCGTGTCCCTCCTCTCTTCGGTTCGAGCGGTCTGCGTTCCTCGCATCCCACCGAAACGAAAGCAGAGAAGATCCGCGGAACGGGTCGCCGAGTCGACTCGGCGCCTTCGACCCGAGGAGAGAGTCTTCTGTCTGCCTTCTCGCACCGATGGTTTTTGGAAGCGAAGAAAAAGTCGGTCTTCGATGGAAAGACGACGAGGCGAGTGAATCCATCACGCACGACCGATATTCCGAAGACATTTTCGACTCGGTTAATTTTTTTTCTAAGGCCAGCGTTTTCTGTACGTTTCTATACAAGGACGAGGCCGATTCGTACGAACAGAGACTGCCTGAGACTGAGGGGGGTTGAGGGGGGTTGAGGGGGGCTGAGGGGGGCTAACTGGAGCCGACCGGTGCTAACCTAGGCTGAGGGTTAGCCAAATTTGTTGGAGGCCTAGCTTTTTAAGATTTGATTCCTTTGTAACCTTTCTGCTACGAATTGAAGGCACCGAAACGAAGATCGTTTCACGACGTACGAGGTATTTGCCGATCGTTAGGGAAAAAGGGCGAGATTTCGAGTCGTTAGAAACGATGATGGCAAAAAAGAGAGAGGCTTTCGCGTCGGGGCTCGGTCGTCGAAATGGAGAAAATTGTATCGCCGACGATGGACTCGTCTCGATGCAAACGAGGACGACGCTCGCGACGGCCTCAAGAAAACGGAATCGGACGGTGAAGGGAGCCGGTGCGACGGGAATTCGGCAATCGAAAGCCCGAGGCCGATGGGAACCGATGAGGAAAAATCCCTCACGATGGATGGCTGAACCAAAACCACCTTTTTTGATGAGTCTGCTAAGTATGATTTTCTGATCTACATTTGCCGACGTTTCGCTTCGCATCGAAGAATATGGCTCTGCTATCTGCTTGCTTCCACGTTTCTCTCCCCTTGAACGACGCGACGGACGGGGAACGAACGATGCGACGGACGAGCCATTTCCTTCCACCCAACGCGTGAAGGCGATTTTGGTGACCGACGATCGGTGACCGACGGTGATTACGAAAAACGCTCCACCGTTTTCGAAGGGGAGAAATAATGATTTGTGTATTTGAGGAAAAAACATAAGATTGATACACTTTATATATTTGACGTATAGGAGGTGTCGAGAAGCTTGCCTGAGTTTTTCTCGGAACAATTCTTTGAACTCTGCATAGGATATATGAGCATGAATTATTCGTTATCCCCTTCGAGAACGGTGGAGCTTTGTTGTATTCACCCTCGGTCACCCGATAAACAACAGCGGCCTCTATCGGGATACAGTGTCATCTTGCGGAAGTGAAAAAAAAACCTCGTAGACTCGTGAACCTCTCTGTCATGTATCGTCTGGATCCAACTGTGCCTTTAGAGAAATTAAAGTTGAAAGTTGCTTGCATTCTGAGACGGTCGAGCACAGGTCATTACCTCACTTGAGGTGGAATGCTCCACCTCCTTTAATTCACCTCTAAATGGACATTGCCCAATTTAGGCAGGGGTGCTGAAAAAAAGCTGACAAGCATTTCAACACCTTGTAACTATCAAATATCGATCACGTATCCAATTTATTTTTTTTTGCTGAATTTATGAAACTGTTTCTCCCATAGAAAACTGTGGGGGGGGGGGGGGGGGGGGGGGGGGGGGAGGGGGGGGGGAAGGGGGAAGGATGAATCCTTCCTGGTCATGAGAGAGATTGATGGAATCACAAGGAGTCCTGTCACACCGATTTGGCATCATTGTGACAGATGGATGAGGAAGGAAAAAAAATAGGAGTCGGAGGAATCGGGCATCACGATCCCAATATTTGTGTCGTTTCTTCCCGCCTCGCCCGAGTGGAGGATCCTTCGCGATCCCGCGTTTCCGATTAAAAGTCACAAAGGAGATCCGTTTCCCTTTCCAAGTTTTTCGCAATCGGGACCGATCTCGAAGGATCTCGACGGATCTCGGTCGTTCTGGAATCGGAATCTCGGAAACTCGAGTCCCGTCCCCGCGAACCGAGAAGCCGATTAGGAAGGAAGAAAATAGTCGGGCGGCCGCCTGCCAAGGCGAATTTCGCGTCTTTTTGTCCCGATCGAGAGATGAAAGGAAACAAATGAAAAAAAAAAGGCCGAGGCTCTCTCTCATCTCTCTCTCTCTCTCTCTCTCCTTTCCTCCAATTGGTTGCGGTTGTCATGTGTCCCGTTCTCCCGGATTCATTTGTCACGAGACCGAAAGGAAGCAAGAAAGGAGATCAACAATAAAAAAATCAGTTTCTGGAGAAGAAGAAGGAGAATCCGAAGAATCCAAAGGATACCTCTTCCCGATCCTTTCCCTTCTTCCCCCTTTTCCATCTGAATTATTCATAAATGCCGATTATGGAATGGAATTCTCTCGCCTCGATTTCTCTCTCTCACTCTCACTCTTTCTCCCCTTTTTTATTTGACGCCTTTTCCCATTCCGTTCCCTTCTCGTCTATAGATATGATCGTCGTCGCGATCTTCTCTTTTTTTTTCCCTCTTGGGAACCGAATGGCGTCGTTGACGACGGCCCGTTGCATCGCATTACTGTTTCTTTGCATCGCATTACCTTTTCCTTGCATCGCATTACTGTCTCTTTGCATCGTGTTACTGTTTCTTTGCATCGCGTTACTGTTTCTTTGCATCGCATTACTGCTTCCTTGCATCGCATTACTGTTTCTTTGCATCGCGTTACTGCTTGCAGATATTTTCAAGAATGATTGGAAGGGTCTCGTCCCGCTTCGCCGAATTTCTCCGTCGCAAGGCAGCGATTTCCGCGTGAGACGGGTCAAAAATGAATGGCAGGGAAATACAGACGAGTTTTATCGCTGTTATTACTGCGATTTCGTCAGGCGAACGCTTCATTCGCTTCCACGATGGAAGATCGTTCCTCTCGACACGGATTCCCTCTAATTAATTCCCTGCAACCCATCATTTACGTTTGTTCGATTCGTAGACGATCGGAACTCCTATTTTTTTTCCACGATTTTTCTGCGGAGTCTGACTCGGTCCAGACAACTTCTCTTCGCATTTCATTTTGCCGGTTTTAGAAATTCACTCATCCCGAGTTTACACGTGCCTCTGACAAAAGCAGCATTTTTACATAAAATTATTATGCGTTTGCATAATCGTTTTTTACATTATGAACTTAATTTAAAACCACATATAAAAAACGAACAATTTTTAAATAAATATATTTTTCTTACTTTTTTCAGTTCTATCTCGAGCCGCACAGCCGAAAACAAGAGGTATTCAGTTATGGTAAAAGACGGTGATTAAAGCTCACGCAGTCCTATCGAACACGTCTCATCGATTCACGATCATCATTCGATGGGGTGAATGAAATCACGATGGACCGTGCGGATCGGTTTCCATGGAAACCCTTCGCGATCGAGGAAACGAACGGGCGGATTCGATGAGATCCCTGAAGGAATCCCCCTCACCTGATGGGGGTCGATGCACGGGGACGGGGACCGGGAGCGGGGACCGGGGACGAGGACCGGGGATCCCCGGGAACTGCAGGAACGACGGCGAGGCGATGGAAACCAGTGGACACTTTTTTGTTGAAATGTGGCTTGTAAATGCGGAAATCTCCGTTCCTTCTCCGGACTTTCCTCCTTCCCCCCCGCGTCCAACATCCATGCGCCATCCAAGCCATTATGCGCAAAATCCTTCCCTCATTCTTCTCGTCGTTCGTCGAGGAACCGTCGCATCCGTCACATCCGTTTATTTCATGTTGCGATGGGGAAATTAAAGCCGGAGGATCGCACGAGCGGATCATCTATCCTCTGGAAACTCTGTTTTCCACAGATAGCAGAAAAGCACCCAAATAGTAATTAGTGCCCCGAGGTCATTACATAAATTTATTTTCGCTACGTCGGTGTCGGTCGAAATCGGTCGAAATCGGTACGTCTTCGTATCTTTCGACTGCAGTTCGACGAGTGTTCGAAGGTCCCGGGGCAAGGGACCTTCGAGCTGGCTGATCTTTCGGATTTAATGCTCGCCGGTGACTAAAAGGATGAAAAGGGAAAAAAGTAAATCGATCGAGGTTCGAGATGCAAATATAGGAAAATTCAGGAACATAATCAGCATTGGTGATTTCCTCCCATCCTCCACTCCTCCGATCCATTCCAGTCCCGTTTAATCGCTGCATGTTCCATCGATGTTCCATTCCCGCCATGTGCTTCGGCCCGAGCCAACCCGTCGATGCATTTAAAAAAGGCCTTCGACTCGGTCGATGACTCTGCAATGGCAGAGGCTTGGGAATCCGGGAGTCTCAAACCAAAATGTTGAGGATGCTGAGGGCCATTTACTCGGACGTGACAGCCTGTGTCCGCCTGACTCGTGCACAGAAGACATCATGAAAAGAGGAGTAAAACAGGGCTGTAATTTATCGCCTCTTCTGTTTTCTCTCTTCCTTAATGACCCGCCTACATTTTTGGAAGAAGCGGAAATTTCCTCCTCCTCCCCCCCACCAGCGCCCGATGGAACCAGTATTACATGCTTATTGTATGCGGGCGATCTGGTTCGTGGGCGATCCTTTCACAATCGTCTATCGACCTGCAGCGCGGATTCAACCCCCTGGGACGGTACTGCAGGGAAAGGATGCCGAGTGCTAACGTAGAAAAACAAAAATCCAGGTTATTTCTAACGGCAAGCGGCAGAACCCCCGAGTCTTAGACATATGATGGCGATAGCCTAGAGGTAGTGAGTTCATTCGATCACCTGGGAGTAGTTGTATCTCGGACGGGCAATTGGACCTCCCGCAATAAAGCAGAGAAAGAGACGGGCTGGAAAAACTCTTTGGAAACCACATCGGATGGTGGCAACGTTTGGTAATGTCAACGTCAAACTGCAGCTATAAGCATTCTATGCCTGTGTGGTGTCAGTCATCACCTATGGTTCTGAGATTTGGGGACAGGGCGATTTAAAAGGTGTAGAATCCATACAGGATACATTCCCGAGATGGCTGCTCGGCCTCCCTAGAAATCCACCACTTCCAGGGATGTTCTTGGAACTGAATAGGAAAGCAGTCGGTGAAATTGTGAGGGAGAAAATGTTAAAGTACTGGTAGAGATGTAAGCAAGTAGGCTCGTTGTGCAATCAGATCCCTTCGAATACGTGCAGAGGTGACGACGGCACGCTCAAGAGAGGCTTATTTCACAGGGACATTCTTATGAAATCTGAGGATAACAACTTGAACCGTGATGTAGTCACTAGCTATATAAGATTCTGCTCTAACAACTGTTGCCCACCGTCTTCTGTCCGATATGATGGTAATCACTCTCTCTCAATCCTCGAGCAGATTGTTAAAATATGCCAGAAGGCAAAGAGAGAAGGCCCTTTGCCCGAACCGGTCATGTAAACTCCAGTCCTGGACTAGGATTCTTGTGGAAGAAAATAGGCGACTTATGAGCCACCTATTTTCTTCCGTAACAATCCAACATTCCGCAACATCATGGCCTCATCCCTATACAGTATATGGGGATGAAGCCCTGATGAAAAATTCTAATAATAGTAAGGGTTACAGGAAGATCATTAAATTCCTGAGTGGTTTCAAGAAAGGAAAAACTACAAATACTGAAAGAGCTGATTCGGCAGAATTGAACAAATTCCTCCCTCGATTCGAGAAGGATACTCCTGGTACTCTAGACTTTGAAGTGGGAAATGGAGATTCTACGCCTAAATCTGAGTCAACACCCACACTCGGTCAGGATGAGGTCTGCAAACTTCCAAGGAGATCTAAGAGCAAACTATCTTGTGGTCCAGATGGACTCAGTCCCTTGGTCCTGAAGTCCTGCGCAATGAATCTCTCATCCCCTTTCCAGATCATCTTTAATAAATGCATTCATGAAGGCAGGCTTCCAAAGTCATGGAACAGCATTAAAATAATCCAAATTCCCTCCAAAATTCCAATAAAGATTAATCCCAGCTGTCCTAAGGATTTTAGGCCTATTGGGCTCACCTCTCCAGCTTTAAAGAGCTTTGGGTATCTCTTGCTTGAAGAGCTAAAACACAAGAAGACACTAGGCAATGATCCTTGTCAGTTTGCTTACAGGCCTAAGATGTCTACAGCAGATGCTATTGGGCTCGTTTTTTTCTCCAGCCGCTAGCAGCTGCTGGCGAAAAAGACGCGTTGGCTAGGCGTAGGCACGGCACGTCATTCAATGATGTTACTATGGGGCAAGCAGCTGCGAGCGGAACATAGCGAACTATGTGAACGCTGAGCAGCTAAGCCTTAAAATGACTTCATCGGATGCTGGGGGCCTCGGCAGAGCTAGCTGAGCCGCTAGCAAAAAAGACACGCTCATTGCCTATCTGTGCACGATAATCTCCCAATTTCTTGACAAGAGGGCAACCACCTTTGTTAAATGTCTCCTAAACTGATAACAGCTCAGCCTTCAGTACCATAAATAAACAAGAAGTGGTTAGTATTCACAGCTAATCAAACACTGGGTGATTATAAAGAAAGTTCCCTTGTTCAGCGCAACAGTTCTCGCGAACGGTTAGACACAAGATCGGGAAAAATCATACGAGTGTTACAGGGGCCATGGGGAAGACTGCTGTACGCGTCGTGCGTTGTCAACAAAAGTGAACAAAATGGCTCACTTATGAGTTGTGTTGAATGTATGCTCCTCCATTATCCACTGTACATTACATTCAGAGGATAGCAGGCATGACGTCAGCACGTCGCATATCTTCCTTGGTGCTGGCCACCTCCCTGACAATGGCATATTTAAGATGTGGAATCGGGCGTGGGGTCCCTCAGTATATGCAAGACTTCAGAAACCCCCACAATCGAAAACCTTACACGAGCAGACTTTACTACATGCACTGTTGATGACATCTCATAGATCAAATGACGACCTGAACGTTAAGGAAATAAGCTTGAATCTTGAATCTTTGACAGAGAACAGATTTGTAAGATTCCAGATAGCGTTCTCGAGAGTGGGAACATGGAAATGGCCAACTCCAGTGAATGTTGGGAAATGAGAAAAAGACTGTTCCTTCTGTCGAGAGGAGGACGAGTTACATGTTTTGTTCCGGTGCCAAGCAGATGCAGACCTGCGGCTTACGCGCCAATCTCCAGGAGTAGGAAACCGAAGCGGAGCGTCTCCCTGTCGACACGTCGCGGGATGCGTGTGACTCGGCATTCATTTGGGGAAATTTAGCCGAGTTTACAAGGAAGGCACTGGATCGAAGAAAAGCCCTCATCGATGAAGCTGAATGATGATGGCCGTATGCATGAAGCCTCCAATAAATTCGATTCTATTCCTTCGTTGATGGCGTGACTGGAGTCCAGTAGCCTACTCGTCTGCCTAACCTTATCCACCGAGAAATGTTTTCGTCTCTTCCTGCTTTTTCCCAGCTTGGACCCCCTCGTGCTCTTCATCTCCTCTTTCGCCTTCTTCTC
Organism: Darwinula stevensoni; assembly: GCA_905338385.1. Lineage (NCBI taxonomy): Eukaryota > Metazoa > Arthropoda > Ostracoda > Podocopida > Darwinulidae > Darwinula > Darwinula stevensoni. The sequence continues at coordinate 86,169 of CAJPEV010000761.1, read as the reverse complement.
TGATCTATACACCGTGACAGGTACTGCACACTGAAAAACATCCAGCTCTTCTTTTCCTCTCTATTTCACGCCTGTTGATTCTGAGTAGTCGTTCGAGGTACACGCACGGTTCGTCCAGTCCTAATTCTCCCACATTTCGTGCTGATCCGTGGGGCAAACTCCTTGCGCATCGCCTTTAGATTAAGGTTAAGTCTGATTCTGCTGCCTCCTTCGTACACCCGATCGATCATGAGAGTTTCTTCGGGGTCGTGGATATGAGAAGAATTTCGTCACCCAAGCTGGGCTGGTCAAGTATTGCCCCATTTATAACTAAGCCTTTTTCTCTCTGGTTCAGCTGTCGAGAAAGAAGCCGCCATAACTCCCGTTGAACCAAATTCAAGGGACGAAAATGGCAATAGAGAAAACGTGTAGATGCTCTATAAGAGAGAGAATGCCACTCTGAGATTGCACAAAGGACAAGGACTCTAGCAAGGAAGCATTAACATGCCCAAAACTACCCGAACGAAAATCTCTCCCGAAACGTATGATTTCTGAAGCATAAAAAACGTACAGGATTCAATTAGGATCTTATAGGAATCCGATGCGATAGGCCTATGGTTCCCATACGTCCCTCAAGAATGCAACGAGACTTTTACCACCAGAACCTTATAGGATTTAATTTAACAAGAGAAGTCTTTTAAGGTCCCTGCTGTCCCATGGGATCCCCGAGGACCCTTTAAGGGGATCCTTGTTGTTTAGGCCCTCAAGTTTCCCCATACTTGCATTGCACATGGAATATTCGAACTAAAGGGGTGTTACTCTTGCATTTTGAAATTCGTTAATGATAGAAACGCAGGAATTTCCTCCCCTGTCCCTCTAGACTAGGAGTTACAAATCTCTACATCTCAATTTTCAGCCTGATCCAATCGAGAAAACCGAGTATACAGCTTTTTGCGGATCCGGAGGGAAATTACGCCGATAGTAGAGAAAATTCGGAATATAGTTTTACTCGGCAGAGAAAGGAATCGATATATGTCTTCTCTACGGACAAAAAATGTACAAGTGCAAGGATGTAATGCCACTGGACACATGAGACTAGATAAACGTCTTCGCGAGTCGCTGAGTGCCATGCTCCTAATAGGATCTGGCACTTCCCATCGAGGGCCTCGCCGGTTAGCACATCCGCCATTGTCATCTACGACCATGGACAAGAGATGAGATGTTTTGCTCAGATGATCCTTTACTCTAAGACACTATCCACTCCTCGTCGACGAGGAGTCACAGGAAGGGATCGTTGATGAAAGGCAATCGACATCCGTCTGAGTCTTCGGTCTCTCCATCACTAACTGCTTCGGAAGAAGGAAGACTGAGAGGAAGGAAGCCATTTCGTTGCTGGACGATCACAGGGATCGGTGACCGAGTGGTTCGGCCTGTGGAGTTAAACCGGGGGGGTTTCCTGTCTGGGTGACGGTGAGCTCGTTTCAATTCCGTCCTTCAATGAGTTACTTCTAGGAACGTTGCAAATCTAAAAGAACACATACAGAACTTCCTCTAGGATAATACGAATCCTTTAGGATCCAACGCATTTCTTAAAGGAATCCTACAGGGCTAATAGAAAACCTGGATTCTTATTAGTTCCACTAGGTATTTTATTGGACTATTCGTGAAGGTACATTCGCGGCCAGCCTCAAAGTGATATTCAGGAATCCCAACTGAAGCAGAAATTGCCCGATCGATGCTCTTTTCAATGTGATTCTCGGGCCTTCCTGCAACGATGCTCACTCGCACACCACAAAGGATTCGCATTAACACGAAGATGGGGAAAGGGGAACGTGCAGGCCGATAAGCCGAGGGAGAATGAAACAGCTCTAAATCCGGTTTTCCTGCCTTGTCTAGAGGGTTTGGTTTCCCTCCCATGTCTGGCGTTCGCATCCGCTTCCCAATTTCAATTCCATCCCGTTCAATAGACGATGATTCGAGTGGGAGAGGGAGATACGAAGAGTAACAAACTTATTAGTGCGAGACCGAAAGGATGAACTTCGCGCAAGCGAATCGAATCTCTGCAAGTGAAGAGCCCGAGTCAAAAGTCTCTCGAGACTCCTTTCTCGGGATAGAAAACGTTGACGCGAGAGAAACAGAGTGCATCGTAGCGATTGGCACGTTCCTCAACTCCCACATCGCTTTTTAGCATCGACGCATGCAAGAGACGTTTCATGCTGCATCGGGCCGGTTCTTTTCTTTACGGAGAAAGACGAACGTCGGTCGCCGTATTTGGTCGATAGAAGTCGGTCCCAGCGATCATTCGCTTCAAAATTCAGGGGTAATCCGAGAGGTAAAGCGATTCGTGCTTCCGTCCTCAACTGAGCGTTCGTTTAGCGGAAGCACACAAGATGCAAGGAAAATGGATGGGTGTCCCGCGTGGTTGCTTGCGCTTCGAGGGGTGTTCGAGGAACGAAACAAGTTGGAAAGGTGAAGGTTGAAAACGAGGGAAGAGGGGAACATCGGCGTCTCGTCTCGAGACGTTTTGTCCAGACGGACAGAATTCTCCCGAGACCGCAAGGGCCGCCATTTGCTTCGTGATCTGTCTGGGTTTCTTTGGCTGGACACATGTCTCTTTCCCGAATTGAAGGCGCAGATACTTCTCCGATCTAGGCTCTGTCTAGATGGGTTTATTACGAAACGTCGAAAACCTCGAGGGCACCAAAACGAAGCGGTTCGGCGAACGAAACAAAACCGGGAACAAAGCCTTGAATAAAGGAGAACGTGGAAAAAAAAGTGAGGAAACGTAGATGTACGGGCAGATTCAGCCGTCCACCCCCCACTTCCTACTTGTGAATCGAGAGAGAAATATGACCCTCGTCACTCGAGGAGTGCTTCCCATTTGGACTCCTTACAAGGCTGTCCGAGGCAGTTTGGAAAGCTCAACAAAGGCAAGGACCTATTGTCTTTTTTTTCCCCATCAAGACTTGCTCTACTTTCAACTCCATTCATTTCAATTCTGTTTGGTGTGTCCGTCGATCGGAAAAAGAGAGAAAATTCACGTAAATAGAATCACGAACATAGAATACTCCGGAGATGCCAAAAAAAAAAGTTTTGGTTTCTGACTTTCTGGATGCATTTCGTGCTTTTTGCACTGGTTTTATAACACTTTAAAGGCAAAATACCACTTAGTGCTTTGTGCTGATCGACTCGGCGTTGTGGTCCAGTTTTTCACGAGCCAGTATCGAACTCAAGAAAGTTGCGTTCATGGTGATATGGTAAGAGATGGGAGAATAGGTTTCTCAACTCGTTTTCACTGAGGTTGTTGACCCTCATTCAATTTCCCACCTCTCCCATTCCCCCCCCCCCCCCCTTCGATGAATGAGGGAAGGGGCAGAAGAGGCCTTTATAGATTCGCGCATTAATGGATGCGGAAAGACCCACATCACGATAAGTGCGATCGGAAACACCTAATCACGCCTAAGGACTACTTAAGGACCGCAATGACGAGGAAACCAGGAAGCGAGAGTTCGCCTGGAAGCCTCTCGTGCCCGTCCTTTGATCGACGATCGATGGACATCGGAATGAAGTCCCTCGTGGACTCGAGCGCAAGGCAACCGAGACGCTTCTCCCCCCCCCCCCCCCTCCCCCCTGAGCAGCTTCCGTCTCCATCCTCGCATTTTCCTCCGAATCGAAGGCGTGAAAAACCGACGAGGATGAACGAGTGGATGACAGCCTATCTTCCATGCACACTCCGGCTCGCTTTCGACCGGCTCCACGGATTCTGTGCTCGCTGAATGCTAGATTGGTTTCCGCGTTCGCGATATTTCATGCCTCGGAGAATATGTTTCTCCTCTCGGTGGGGAAGTAGTGGCTTAACTCGCTGGTCCTACTTTTTTTTAGGACGAAACCCACGTTTTCCTCGTCTCACCATCAACTGCTGATTTCGCGAGGAAACTACATCACATTCATATCGACATCATTAATTAACGATGCTCTCGACTCCCCTCGTATCGCGAAACGGTAAACAGGGTTTTCAATAAGGTCTTAGCAAAACCTCGATTGAGAGGCAAACTTGAAAAATTCTGACGCTGAAAATCGTGGAAGCTGAGAACAGTCCCTTGCTCACGCAAGTGTCGAGTAAGATCTACATCACTTTCTGGAACTTGGAGTAAGCTAGGAGAATAATTTCCTTCTGTTTTCGAGCCCTGGGGTGTGCTATGTCCTTTAACTCTGTTCCGCATGAAGGGAGGCTTTCAAGGGCATCCTTCCTCCCCCCCCCCCCTCTCCCCTCCCCCCTCCCCCGCCTTTCATGAGGAAGAAGGCGAAACATATGGAGAGATGTGGATCGAAGAGATGGGAAGAGATGCGGATTGCCAAGTTCCGGGCCTTCAAGGTCCGGAATTAGGCAATTACACTCTATTACTGTCACGATCACTTACTCTATTTTCATTTCATGGGCGAAAAAATGACATTATTAAACTTGTATTTGTGCGTTTTAGATTAAGATTGCTCGAGGAGTCTTCGAAGCCCCTTTCGTGGCATTGCGTTGCCAAAAAAAAGCATTCAGATGAATGAGGAAAGAAATTCTCCATTCTGAAAACAAGAAATTCTTTGTTCCGACCTATCGAAGATCCACATCTTTATTTCTTCTTCGAAAACAAAAGAGTATTAGGAAAAAAAAACTATTGTTTGGACATTTGCAGAGAATATTATCATACAAGAACCAGAAAATGATGCAAAAATCCTGCGAGCAGCGTCGTACTACTTTTTCTCGCCAATGTGTCCAAATGAGAAGGAATGGAAATCGAGGCTGACCCAGACGGTCGTGCGATCCCAAGGGTCCTCCACTCCGCAGAGACACCTTAAATCTTTTTCTGCAACGAACGAGCGAAATTCGCGACCGTTTCTGTATCTGTGCCCAAGTCGGTGCTTTTTATTTTGAATACCTCGGCTTGCGAGCATGGAAATGGCTTCCGCTTGCTTAGCGGTTTTGCCCGCGCGACACATAAGAGCACGCAAACTGCCCGCATCGAAGGCTGTGCATATTCACGTCTCTGTTTCCCTCCATTTCCCGTAGTCTCATCTGACGGATCGATCGAAGGAGAACGCCGATCGTTCGTTTCCTGCACTCACAGCTGTATCATCTTTTGTCCTATTTCATGCCATCGGGGCGTGACAGGAGAGGCGATTTCCCAAGAAAATTGCACGCCCCGTGGCATCTCGCACCGTTTTTTCCTGCCTACGAAGTTTGTAAAAAGTTGAGTTTTAAAATGAATAACTTATCATATTGTGACGGATAAGGATGGCATCGAGAGGCTCGACTGAATGTGCAGGTGGTGTAGTGGTAGCACACCTGACCGGCAATCGGGAGGCCCGGGTGGCCGTTCCTTGGGTTCTTTCGACCTCTCATGCCGTCCGACTCCCGAAGTCCCCTCCGTAACAATATCGTTTCGATGATGGGGCGCTTTCCAGCCGTGATCATCCGGTTCTGGGACGAGAATTCTAGAGCAGGCATGTGGTTTCAGTGGGTAGGTTCCCTAAACAGGGAGCCCGGCTTCGAAACGAAGCGATACGAAGTTTCCTCGCAATTATTCGGGAAAGGAGACTCCACAGCGTTTTCCACTCCCGCCTCTCATGTGGGACGACGAGACGAAGACGACGAGACGAAGACGACGAGACGAAGACGACGAGACGAAGACGACGAGACGAAGACGACGAGACGAAGACGACGAGACGAAGACGATGACGAAGGGTCAAGTATCCCCGGAGGAACCATGAAGCCGAATCGAGTCTCCCGGGGGATCTGGGATCATGGGGAGGAACGAGAGGCTAATCGGAATTTGATGAGATTACGAGTAGGCGGAGTTAGATGAAGGAACGATCGACTTGGAGGCCGACACGAACACGCATTTACGGGCTTCTTCAAACTCCAGCTTCTGGCTTAACGCGAATCGCATATCGTATAGAAGACCGGAATTTTTCGGAAGAGCCTGAAAACGTATATATTTTTGACCGAGTCTCATTTAGATTCGACTCGGCTTCGGTGGAGGAGATATATAGGGCGAAAACGAGAGCTATTCTTCCCAAAAATCAACACCGGGTTATAGGTAGAACCAATCTCGACCCACTCCAGCTCGTACGAAACCGAGAGGTTCCGAGCTCGTCGAGAATCTTTCGAGTGTTAGCCAAGAAAACGAAAGGAGAAATTTCCCCTTGTTGTTTCTCATAACAAGAGAATGAGGAAGGGGGAGGGGGGAGAGAAAAGAGGAGATTTGTCAATAACTCTGAACGGGGCGTGATAACATCGGCAGAGAAGGCAATAAACTTTCTCCCTCTCTCTCCGCAGCGCTTTCCATTGATCTTTCCCAGATGGGCATATTACTGGATATATGTCTCTCGTATATACCATACAGTCTCCAGCTCCCTTTCTCTTTGGATGTACGGAGTAATGGGATCACGGCTCCATCGCCCTCCAGACGATCTAGCTCCGCCGAGCCGAGACGAGCCTTCTCTCGTAAGGAGCCTCTCATACCCACATTCCTTCTCATTAATGGGGACTTGATCGTGGAGCACCCGCGAGGCACCCGCGAGGCACCCTCGACCGATGAGACGTCGAGACGGTTTCCATGTACGACGATGTCGTGACTATTGCGCGTGAAACCTGGCACGATACGTTTCTGCGAATTATTAAAGATATTTTCATGATACTTTGCGAAATATTAAATATCACGCAAAATATCATAACAATTTGATCATACCAGCAAGATGACATGAAACGCGAACCTGAACATTGTCAACAAGAGCACGACAAACAATACTTCGTCGAACGCGTGGGAGACGGTTATATTCGGCTAAACTCGGATTTCATCATTTCACCCCATTATGAAATGAGTGCACTGGACATCGGTCCCAGTTTTTTTCTCGTCTTGAGAAATGATGACACTCAGAACTGCCAGGATCGCTCTGCTTCCAGAAGATGCTGCCTTCTGGATTTCTCATCGGAATCTAATCGTCGCAGACCATCACAACGTCTCGGTCGTAGTTTGGATCGGAGATAGGAACCCTTCTGTTTCTTCCATGTCATCTTCACGATCATGTTGTTTATTTAACTAGATATGGTTGAATCGACTCACGATTATGCAAATGCGGATGATCTGAAACTTTTTTTTTAGGTCACATGAACCTGCACGAGCATGTGCACAAGATGACACAGAATGTCCTTTTAGCTCTATGTGTCGAACATGGAAATCCTGTTTTTATTTCCCCCCCCCCCCCCACCTTTCAAGTCCCTTTGTGTTGACCAAAACTTTCTATTTTAACTGAGGAGGAGCAACACTGATTTAAAAAAAAGGAGGAAGTGTGAGGCATGTTGGAACTCTTCCACATAGGATGAATGCAAAAATAAAGTTCCAAGTAGTTGCGGATTTGCAACTCTGGGACGTGTTCCTCCTAAAACCACTGGAGGCCGAGTTTTCTCCGAAAACCTTGGTCGTGCGTGGAACATGCGAAGAGACGGACGAATGCATAAAATCGGTGAAGCCATGAGTGAAACTGCTTCGGGAGTGGAACAATTCTGCCGTACTGGATTCAGTACTGCTGCTACCCATCCATGAAGAAAAAATCCAGCCTCGGATGAGAAATGCGTGCAGAAGCAATTTAGCCCTGCAAAAAGACGATACGCCATCCTGCACATCGCAAATTCGTCAGTGCCATTTCGAAGCAAAATGCTGAAAATTTGATGGAGTCCAATATGTGGCCCACGCATCGTCCAGACCCGAATCCCGTGGATTGTTTCATCCGAGGAGCCAAGGTCGGAAAGATGAATCGTCACGAGATTCCTATCCCAAAAAAAAACTTGAAATATATTATTTTCAGAGGCGAAGAATCTATTTTTCGAAGCGAGAAGTCGAGGAGTGGTGCGATCGATCGAGAGTTCCGGTTCGGCGATAATGAAAGGCGATGTACCATCTATGTCCATTAAGTCGGACCCTTCGAGGGCGTGCTACAGACAGACAAGCAGAGCTGCTGCTCGGCCTCGGCGAAACGAAAGACGAGGACCATATTCAGCGAACGAGAGGAATTCGACAGCAGCACTACTAACAAGGTTTTCGGGCGAACCACCCAAAGACTCTGGCTGGCTCACCGAGTCTCCTCGAGCTGGTACCCAGTCCATTTTTCCTGCGAACTGCTGGTTATTCGCAGTCGGGATGGTAACAATTAATTCTGTATATTTGTGAATCGGTGTTAAGTCTCTCACCTTTATTCAGTGTATGATATCTGTCTTAGGATTGTTGGTAGGGCTTTCAATGAACAGTTGGGTCATTGACCCACCCCTACTCGAGCGGTTTCCCCTCTCCCCCCCTTTTTTGTTGCTGGCATATTTATGCGATTGATTAATTCAACTTGTGTAATAGCGTGCCTGCGTTGTTTTGGGGAATAGATATGCACCATCATTCAAAGTCTCATCCTCAAAATGCTCTTGCCGAGCGAAAAGAAACAGGAATGAGATGCACCGAACGTAGCAGGGTGTAGGCACCGAGGTGCGAGGGCTGAAAGTGGCACCTCACTCTCGAGTTCTCCACCTTTTCGTAGTTCGTCGAAACAGCAGCACCGACGGATAGATGCTCGCTGTCCCTCCTCGTGTGTTGTATAAGATGACAGCCCCATGCAAGCACGAGCATTCATTCATTTATTGGAAAGCTTGATCGAGTGGTACTGCTCGTTAGGGTTCTAACAATCGGTTGAAATCTTCTCATTGATTAAATACGTATTTTCAAGTAGGTGTGTTAATGCATTACTCTTGAAGTCATAGGAGCAGCTGTCATAACCCCACCCTTTTATGGAGATAAAAAGATTACACAGAGCATTCGTGAACTCTTTCGGCCGGGACTCACCCTTTTCTTCACCCTATAGTCACGGTGAGACGTAATATATTTTATATGCTCTTTGATACCTGTATCCAAGAAGTCAAAGTTCCGAAGTGCCCTAAATACC